>JAPKLW010006122.1:0-18322 GCA_026898455.1 Plectranthus barbatus | reverse complement strand
TTTTAATCAGAGATTTACGTTTTTTTTTTTATCTCACTTCCAACTCAATTTTATTCTTTGACACCTAAAATGAGATGATAATTAGAGAAATACCAAAAAAAAAAAAAAAATTGTTCTCACCTTCATACTAAAACAATGTCATTGATCTTCGAATTTATTTATTCAGAATGACGTGGAAGATAGTTTTGCATGGGATTATTACGTGATTAATTACCAAAAATCCACGCAAGTTTGCGCAAATATTTCTTTAAAATGTAGAATTAATGTAGCAGCAATAATTTGTAGCTTAATTAGAGAAGTAGTAATGGGCAGACAGAATCTATATATATACACTAGTATATATATGTGTATAGTATATACTAGGGATAGTTTCCAAGCATATCTCTCTCTCTCTCTCTCTCAGGTACAGGCAGAGGCAGAGCTATGATCCACGATATGTTGTTTCGACCATTTCGAAATGAGAAATCAAGGTTAAATTAATATAAGCAGCATATATATATAATGTGTGTAGATTTATTACAAGAGTGTGTTTAATTAATTTCAGGGGGAAGAAAACAAAGAGCAAAAGGAGTGAAGAGGAAGAAGAAAGGCAGGTCTACTCTCTTCCATTCCACACCAAAAACACCTCTTTCTCTCTCAAGAATCACAGGTACAGCTCACTCTCTCTCTCCAGCGGCAGATCCGAGAAATTATAATTGGGGATATAATATATGAATAAATAATAAGAATATATAAATAATTATGAATATAAAAATTTAATTTGTCCATTACATTCATCATGCTTCACTACAAAGTAATAGTACTTCATTAAAAATAAACCATTCATTGAAATATGTAAAATATGTTTTATTGAGAGAGAGAGGGAGAGGGTGATCATTAATTAGCAGTGGAAAAAAATATGAGTATCAGGTTTTTACAAACCAAAAAAATATATAAAATCGAAGAAAATTATACTCATCCACATTTTCGGATTCTTTAACCTATTTTTTACTTTAGCTTTTTTTTTTTTCCTTACAACTTAAAATGAACGACTATTTATAAAAATATTGAATCATTAAATCGATAAAAATTCGGGTTAGTAGGGGCTGGAATCCCCTTACAAATAACAAAAGTGATACCATGAATCGGAATCCAAAAATTGTTGTTGATTGTATGCCGTAAAAGTATAATATAAAATTAAATGTTGTAAGAATGATGTGGATATTATATTATATTATTAATTACTAGTCCAATTTTTTAATGAATCACTGAATATGAAAGAATTTGCTATTTTAAGAAAATAGAATAATTTTATATAATAATAAAAAAAATAAAATACAACTAATTCAATGAGAGAGTAATTAAAAGTTGTTAGAAGCGGTGTTGGAGCAGTAGTAGTGGGACTTCACTTAGGTGTGTGACAAAAAAAATCATTTAATTTCAAAATTAATCCAAAAATCTGCAGAAACGAACCAAATCTCAAGAGAATGGCCACCAAGGTTTCCAACTTCTCCGATCTGATTCAACGCGTCACCGCCTCCTGCCTCCTCCACCCCCTCGCCGGCGTGTCCCGCCCCGACGACCTCTCCGCCGCCGAAGACGACGACGACTTCGACAACGCCGCCGCGGCGGAGGAAGAAGCCGACTTCGACGAGGAAGAGGACGAGGAGGTGGAGTTCAAGATCAATCCCGATTGGGTGGGCGCCAACGCCGCCGGGTGGGAGCGGCGGCAGCCGCCAAGGGTAATGGAGCTGGAAATGCTGATGAGTCAGGTGTTCGACGCCGTGTCGGTGATGAAGCGGGCGTACGCTAGCCTCCAGGAGGCGCACTGCCCTTGGGATCCGGACAAAATGCGCATCGCCGACGTGGCTGTGGTGGCGGAGATGCGCCGGCTGGGGCTGCTGAGGGAGAGGTTCAGGCGGAGCGCGGGCGGCGGAGGCAGGAGGTGGGGAGTGGGGGGGCCGGCGACGCTGCGGGAGGTGGTGGCGCCGTACGAGGCGGCGGTGGATGAGCTGAAGAAGGAGGTGAAGCTGAAGCAGGTGGAGATTGAGAATTTGAGGGAGAAGCTCAAAACGGCGACGTCTTTCGACCGTGCCAATGGCAAGTCAAAGGGCAAGTCCAAGAGGCGAGTCAGCTGCACCACTCAAGGTCAGATAAAATTACCAATATAACCTTTATATTATATTACTACCTCCATCCGCACTATTAGTCCTATATGATTTCAGCACAGGAACCAATGTTTGTGAGTGTAGTTGAATTAATATTTTAATGATGAGTGTGAAAAAGTTTGCCATTTTAGGAAATGAGACTAATAGAGTGGGACAGACCAAAAATACAAATGAGACTAATAGAGTGGGACGGAGGGAGTATATTATAAGAAAAATAGGGAAATATATCGTCATGTTTAACAAATTAAAAAAATCACCAATTTTTTCTTAGGAAATATATCATGAATTTTTTCTTGAGAAATTTATCATTTATTGATGACTTAATAATTAAGTGCTACATGATTGTGACATGGTGTTGGCTAGTTGTCTTGAGTTTTTTTTTTTTTTTTTTAATTTTGTATTTTTATTTTATATTAATTTGTTAAAAATAATATTTTTATTTTTAGTAATAGTATTATACTATATTCTAATTTTATAATTTGTTATTCAAGAATTTTTAATATTAGAATGTATAATAAAATTATTACTTAAAATTAAAAATATTAATTTTTAAAAAATGAAAAAAATGTCATTTGACATCTAATCAACAATACGTTGCATTAAAACAGCGTCATATTACAACTACATGACACATAATTGTTGAGTCAGATGCTAAATTTCATTAATAGAAATAAAGTTCGTAATATAATTTTCTATTTTGTTAAAATTTGTGATATGATTCCCTATTTTTCCTATATTATATTGTATTTATTTATTTATTTTTCACACCAAAATCAGAAATTAAGTTGATGAGTTGGTTATATAACAGTGGCGGCAGCTCCAGCAGTGGAGCTATTTGAATCAACGATGGGATTAGTGAAAGAAGCTTCAAAAGCCTACACATCCCTCCTCCTCTCCCTCATGCGATCAGCGCATTGGGACATCGCCGCAGCAGTTCGTTCCATAGAAGCCGCCTCCTCCACCACGGCCACCATGAACAACCCCACCACCACCACCACATTCACCGACTCCATAGCCGGAGCCAACCACGCCAAGTACGCCTTGGAATCCTACGTAAACAGGAAGATATTCCAAGGGTTCGATCACGAGACCTTCTACATGGACGGCAGCCTCTCCTCCATACTCCACCCGGACCAGCACCGGAGAGACTGCTTCACTCAGTATCGGGACATGAAGGCCATGGACCCAGTCGAGCTCCTCAGCATTCTCCCCACTTGCAGCTTCGGCAACTTCTGTTTCAAGAAATACCTCTCCATCGTCCACCCCAAGATGGAGGAGTCCCTGTTCGGGGATCTGGAGCAGCGCCGCCAGGTGCTGGACGGCCACCACCCGAGAAGCCAGTTCTACGGGGAGTTTCTGGGGCTGGCTAAGGCGGTTTGGCTGCTGCATCTGCTGGCGTTCTCCCTCGACCCACCGCCCAGCCATTTCGAGGCGAGTAGGGGAGCTGAGTTTCACTCACAGTATATGGAGAGTGTGGTGAGGATCTCCGGCAGCAATGGAGGATCCAAGGTGGGGATGTCGATGGTGGTGGGGTTCCCGGTGAGTCCCGGGTTCAAGCTCGGGAATGGGTCGATTATCAAGGCTAGGGTGTACCTGGTCCCCAAGAATTGACCTTGTTGCGGTTTCTGTTTTAGAATAATAATAATAATAATTCAGTCAGTCTCAGTCATGCCTGTTGTAGAACTTGTGTTTGCTTCTGATTCTGCTATATATATCCTTGTTTGTTTTTCATATCACGTTTCGGTTGGCTGCAAAATGAAAGTAATAGCTGCTACCTGCATTTACTGCAAATTATCATTGTATATAATATATGAATAAATGAGACAAAGTGTATAATTCAATACATCATTCTACTAGTGTTACAGTTCTTACATATATATATTAACACAAACAGCTCTAATCTCTTATAATGTCTGTCATCTCCCGGCCATCAGAAGTAATGATTTGTCAGCCAAGTAAACCGTTGTGAATGCCGATTCAACAACACAGAAGCCTCTTTTTATTTGAATTCGGATGTAAATTGATGTGCTCAAGAGCTATGGTACTGAAAACGAACCGTTTAGAAGAGCGTTTGAAACCAGTCTCGAGACGAGCTTCGGGCAGGATCCGACTGTCTCATTGCCGTACAAACAAACAAAAAAAATAGGTAGTGATATGTATTGCAACTTTTATCAAATGAAGAATCGTTTGACCTGCATAAGGGATGGAGGAGATCATTTATAAACTCAAAACTACAATCTTTCAAAGTATATGATTAAATCTCCTGGATTAGCTTTCAATAAATTTGGTTTTTCAGGCAACTTAAATCATATTTTATGGAAGGTCAAGGAAATGGAAGAAGTCTTATATTCTCCTGCTTTTCTCATTGTATGTTTACATTGGTTGAAATGTACGTGCAAGAGATCGATAATCTTACTTGTTCCAGAGTCAAAAACATGATAACATTCCATGATCCAAGGCGACCAAAATTGGGTAAGAACCCCTTGTAGAAGGCAAATAATCCCTGCAAACATGCATCACCATCATTACAGGATGAAGGTTATGCATCTAAAAAATGCAGTATAAATTGCAAACTATCCAAATGGAACTCTAGCTTATATTGATTAATACAAGCTAGCTCAAGGAAATTGCAAATACAAACACTCAGATTAATACTTCTATCCAGATGAGATGTGAAAATAAAGGAAAATGTTTGAATCCTATATGAGGCAAGCAAATGGAAAGAAACATGTTTGCCTTGTCAGAATTGTAAAATCGTAAGCAGTAGAAGATTAATACAGAATACAACTCAAGCACATTATGACCAGTCACTATATTGTCAAATCAGAAAAGAGGAACGCATACCTCAGTTTTTAATGTTTTGAAGAAGCAATCTATAGTGCCTTTGTAAACTGAATCTCCCATCATTCTAGATTTAACCTGGATGGAACAAGCATAAAAAATAATGAGAATTGTGTGATTCCCTACTCATAGATAATTGATGAGAAGCATGAAGTCGAGGTTTATCAAGTGAGAACATAGAAGAAAATATTTCCTTTTTATTACTTGAACAATGTAAATAAAATCCAATATACAGCCTATACTATAAGGTCATCACCATGTTGATTGTTGAGGTATGGCTATCATTATAGTACCATTTCTAAAGTTAACAAATAAGTAGTCAAGACTGAGCTTGAAACTGAAACTAAATTATGGCTACAAATGATGGTGCATCTCTGTTGAACTTTGAAGAAAATCTTAAATTTATATAAGTTGATTTGTCAAACTGTGGAATTTATTAAAATATCCAAATAAAGCAACATATATTTCAAGTGTAAAGAATGTATATTGAATTGCATGCAGTTATAGTTTGTAAATCTGCTTCTTTGTGCTTTAATAGGGAAAGAATTAAATGCTTACAAATTCTAAGAGATCACTGATTAGATATCACTAACAACTAAGAGTTGGCGTTTTTCACTAAGATGGCTCGTGGCTTCCATAAAAGAGAAATATTCCATGATTTACTTCAAGAGAGAAATTACCACATCAATTGGGGAGCCAATACAGACAGCAAAGAATCCTGCACCCAAGCCAGCTAATATATGCGTTAGTACATTGTCGGTGAATCCTGGAATTTTCAAAACTATCTGCATGTAGGATAAAACCATTAGGAAAGCAGGCAATATGACATGATTAGCAAAGGACATGAAAAAACGGCGCAGTGAGATACATGAGAAGGAAAAATAAAACGGGGGGATTGACCTCTTTGATATGGTCATAGCTAGCCAATTCTGCAGCATTTATAATCGCATTTCTTGCAATGTTTGGTCCAAGCCCAGTCCACAAAGCTGTCACTCCTTCCTGTTGACTTCTGGCACTCAATGAGTGCGTAAGCATATTGAATATCCACTACTTACTATAAAAAAGTCACCTGCTTTACTATAGCATAATATGCCTGCAAAGCACCGCTATAACGCCTCGCTACTCCAACTGGCAATTTGCCCTCAGCCTGAAGCCGAACTTTGACAAGGTCAGTAGGATTTGCCACAACTATTGCTATAGCACCTGTTGATTTGGATAAAAGAGTATTAGATGTTCAGATATAGCCAGGTACCCTCATTTATCTAGACTCAAGACAGGAAAATAGTGATGGTTGTGTATTCACCAGTGAGAAGAGCAGCTAGGATTTTACTGAATAACGGCACACCTCCAGTATAATAATTTCCACTAAAGAATGTCTTGACCTGTTCGACACAAAGAAAATAATAATACCTTTAACCAGAGTGTGAAGGACTAAAAGATTAGCATTAATGACACATACAGGCTCATACAACCCTATTCTCAAGCCTCCATAGAGGCATTGCCGATGCAAGCCGGGTACTATCCCATTCCAAAGTGCAAAGAATCCCTCTTCTTTTGCTATTGTAGCAATTGTACCCAACAAGCCCTTGTACTTTGGTGAAGCCGTTGAGTCCCCTAAAGGAATTCTCTTTTGGAGCTGAAGCCTTACTTTAGCAGTATCTAGGGGAATGGTACATATCTGCACGTGAACACCAGGAAAAGGTCAATCTGAGCCCTCAAAAGTTAAATTTTAGACATCAAAGTTAAAGAGTAATTGAGAATAACTACGGAAAAGGAAATGGAAGTACACAAAGTCCGTAGAATAATTATTTGTTAACCGTGCAATATATATTCTTAAAATAGCATCACTATATTGTGCAGCCCTTACTCATTATCCATGCTACAGGAAGCAGGATTGCAAACTCTAATTTCTCCCAATAAGTCCCAATTCAGACAAAAAACTACCTTAAATAAACCGTTTCTAAATCTATCTATAATATAACTCAAGGAGTTGAGTGTGGCGTCCAAGAATTGTAATATGTTAATAATGGTGCTTGTGACTTTGACTGAATAAGCATGTATTCATAATTCTATCTGAAAAGGTAACTAACCTACATCCGAGATTACAGTGTAAATTGCAATGCACCATCTTATCTGCGAGTACAAATCCATGGAGCCAATTTGACAATCAGGCATGCGTTTAATTAGCATAAAACTACAAATGTGATCTATGACCAAACAGAATTCAGAACTGAATTATAACTGATCTCATCTCAATTGTCATAAAAAAAACTCTCTGCATAGCACCAAACGACAAAACAACTTGTAAAATCCAGAAATCCGAGAAATCTATGGATTAAAGTAGCTCAAAACAAGTGAAAAAAATCTCAGAAAAATCAGCACTAGCAGAAAACATAAATCAAACTAACAGAAACAAGTAAATCAATGTAAATAACAGCATTGCGCCATGATCAAATCCTGTTAACCAAACAATGCAATCGCAGATGACTGATGAGCGATACTAGTAGTGAAAACAATAATTGACCTAACAATTGCAGTACACACAGTAAAAGCCAAATGAACGGAGCGAAGCCAACACCTCGGCGACGCAGGCGGCGAAAGCGCTGCAGGCGAATATTCCGGCGAACGAGATCTCCGACGTATTCGCCATTGAAGGAGAAGATGAAAAATAGTTATTTGCAGTCCCTTACTAGCAAATAGGTTTTGTTGGTAGAGTGAGAAATAATATAATGATTATAATAGCTTTTTTTTATATTATTTTGGGTTAATTGTGTTCAAGTCCCTATACTCTCACTTAATATTATTTTTCACCCACTTACTTTTCCACAACGGGAAGGTCTTGGGTTAGGCAGGCCTAAACGATTTAGGCGGGTTTTATTAATTAATCCAAGATTTAGGCGGGTTTTATCCATTAACTCAAGCCCAAACCCATATAATATACCCTATTTGGGATGGGTAAACCCATTTGGGTAGGATAAAACCCGCCTAAACCGTTTAGACCTGTCTAACGCAAGTTTTTGCCTTCCCCAACTTATTTAGCTCAAATAGGGGTGGCAATCTCTGACTCGACCCGACAACCCGACCTGAACCTAACACGAAATTAGTGAGTTGGGTCAACTCATTTAACTGTTGGGTCAATTTTGGGTTGAACCCATGAACCCAATTAAATTTTGGGTCGAGTTCGGGTCACCTGTGGGTCAACCCGCGTAACCCGAATAACCCGCCAAATTATTAATATGAAAATAATAAAGTTTTATATCTTACCATTTTAGAAATTATTTTTAATATTTTTGATTTTTATTCATGAATATTATATTCAATGTGTTATACTATAAATTAAATTCTACTCCCTCCGTCTCAAGTAAATTGTCCACATTTCCTTTTTCGTTTGTCCCACAATATTAGTCCACTTTCCTAAAATAGCAAATTTTCTACACTCATCAATAAAATATTCATCCCACTAACTCCCACTACCACTCACATGCATTGGTTATCGTGCCCGGTCAAATGTGGACAATTTGACCGGGACGGAGGGAGTATATTATACCTCAAATTATTCATATAATAATAAGAAGAAGAAGAAATATGCCTAACTCAAATTTAATGAGGTTTGATTACAAAATTGTCCTATTAAAGATATTATAATTGTATTATATAAAAAATAGTTAATATAATAAATTAGTGGGGTGTAATATTTAAAGAAAATGACAAACATAAATTTCTTATATCTTTTATTATAAAGAATATACTAGATTGCTGCATGCGCGATGCGCAGTGTGTATACATTTTTAATAATATTTATTATCTAATTATATTAATTCTGTTTTTTATGTGGATCTATAGCATTAAAATATTAAAATTGGATCGAACTTAGCTCTAGTTTTAAGATTTATCAGTTAATTGAATTCTCAAACATCATTTTACTTAACTAATCTCAATTGATTTATATAAAATTGTCTTCTCCTATCTTTCTCTACACACTCCCCCATTCTCTATTTCATTTATATAAATTTGGATATTGTGTTATATGCACTTCCAGCATTTTTTATTGGAGGGAAGTCTTATTATGTATGTCCACGTGGTGAACTTCATTTTTTGAGTTTTGTATATGTGAAAATATTTAAAATCGATAAAATCAAAATTGAAGGTTTATAATTTTTAATTGATAGTGATTATGACCTTGAAATTATTTAGATGATATTCATTTCATATATATATCGAATGTACTAATTTAACTCTCACGTCACTTACATATTCACATTGAAGGTTGAACCGATAATCTATTGAACACAAAAAAGCACTTAAACCACTTGCGTCCCAAGTTGGGATGCATCTTTATTGTCTTCATCTCCTTTCTTCTCTAACTCTACAAACACAACATATTTTATCGTTATTTTAAATTTCTTTTTTTTTTAATTAGTCTATTTCATTAATGTTCAAAAAATGTGCTATTATAAAAAAAATGGGCTATATACACGCATATGGACATAAACACAATTTTTAATAATTTATTAGAAAATGATTTTATATAATATATTAAATTATGTTTCGTATTTAGCATAACTTTGATCTTATATCATAAAATACTTATTGCTTTAGATAATTTTTATTAAAAAAAATAATATTAGCCTTGTTGAATAATTCTCGACAACATTAATTAAATTAAATTTCATTATATATTTAAGAATAGGTTAATATATAAATATATTTTAAATAACTAAAATCCTCTTATGGGTTATGCATTTATTTCATCGTTAATTTCATAATTTTTCGAATTTACTTAAGATTATTAATGTCAGATTTTCTTTTATCTCTAAATCGTGGTGGGGAATTATGGAACATTCGATCTACATACACAAGCTATAACTGAGTAATAGTAGTAAAAAGGCTTCAAATTATAACTAAAAATCACTACAAAGTTATATTATTCCATTTATTCTTTTATTTAGTTATTATAGTTTTGTAAAGATTTTAGTTTTAATTATATGAAATGAACATTTTTTAAAATACATCTCAAAAATAGCCATCTTTATCAAAAGCCTTAAAAATGACCAAAAGTACATAAAAAGTCAAACTTTGCTAAAATATCTTAATCAACAATGATTTTTGAAATGATGGTGCAATCAACACCTACAACTACAAAACATAATTTAAGTGTTTTTCTAACTATTTAAGTAATTTTGTACTCGGTACAGTGAAGAGATGTCACAATTTAATAATTTTATATTTAATAATTGATAAGGAAATTGGGCCCAAATTACAGATGGCCTGGTCCATGTCAGACAAGGTAGCACTTAGGTTACAATCAACTTTTTTTTATTTAATTGCAAATGAGTGTCACCCATATTGGATCCGGTCGGATCTGGGTTGCGATCAACTGTTGGTCCGATATCAGAATTGGTGCACAACAGAAATAAGTTTAAATTGACTTGCACGTCACAAACTGGTAGTTACTGATCAGTTTTTGTTTCAGAAAACTTGTTGTTTAGCGAGTTGAGGTTACATCAAGTTTTAAATATGCTTCAACACTTAGAATGTGTTGAGTTTCAAATCCTTGCAAGAAAATAAATAAAGCAGTAAAGTGCAAAAAGATTTATAGAGGTTAGGAGTCTAAAGTGCTATGTCCTCTCTTCATACCGAAGTCATGAAATAACTGAGGTTTACGAGAATACAAAGAGCTCACGATCTATCGCTAGCTGGTAGATATCAATGTCTACCAGTCCACTAGTTCACTTCTGCTTGGAGATGAGCATAAACTGTTGTATTCATACTTGGAGAGTAAGAACACCGAAAAATAACTCCAGCTGAGAGGCTACGAGTCTCATGTCCAAGTATGACACATGGTAACCCAAAGTCTGAAAGATAGAGTTTGCAACTTCGGTTAGTATTTCGACTCTTTTGTTTGGTCGGTTTCGGTAACCTCTCCTCTGTGAGTGCTTCATCTATTTATAAACAAAGTGGAAGAGGTTTTAAATTTGTAGCCATTTAGAGACAATCTGGATGTTGTACAATCCGATGTCTCTCTTCTCTGCGAAGAACAGGACTTCTGCACCTGCTTCGTCCTTTTCTGACAATGAATGTTGACGTGTAGTTTTTTGTTAGAACGATTATTTATCAGTCAGAAATAAAAAATCAGTTGATCATTAGGGTCTCCAGACTTTAAATAATCTCCATTCTTATAGTCCAGTCTTGTAGAACGTTCCTCTAATTTTGTTCTCTTGTCTCTATCTATGAATTGGTGCTGTGAGATTATCTGAGCTTGTAAACTGGTGGCGTCATTCAGTTTCTCTAAACATCAGTTTTCAAACTGGTAGCCCATTTCTTCACACTCCTTGCGCATCTTAAACTGGTTGATTTGATCTTAACCCAGTTCGTCTTAAACAACACTTTAAAACTCAAAGATAATCCTAAATGAGACTTTACAAGTTTCGTTCAAACTAGAGTTATTCTAGACTCTCTAAACTAGTGGTTTCTATACAAACTTTGACACATCAAAATAATCAAGTATGTAGGAATACTTCCTAACAATTTTCCCCATTTTTGATGTTGTCAAAAACACCGCTATTTAGCTGGTAAAAGATCAATTTTGAGTTTACGATTGATATTCTAACAAGTTCTATTACTTAAAAACTGACTCTCTTTATTACTCAGCATGCTCTATGAATCTTCCCCTTCAACAGGATAGATATTTCTCGATTGAGCTTTCTGGACGATAAACTGGTAACACTTGAATGTGTAGGTTCAGTTAAAGATAAGGCAGAAATTTTGAGACAAAGAATTATTATCTTTAAAATTAGCAAAGACTTATATTATTTCATTAATTTGTTTACAACTTTTGGGAAGCCATAAATTACAAGTACAACGAAAACAATAAGCTTGGTAAACTGCTTGTGGTACATCGTCTTCTTCTTCTTGTCCCCTATTGACTGTTGCGCTCCATCTTCCTCCTCTGAAGCTGGTGATGAGATTCAGGAAAACCTAACACCTGTAAGCTTGCCTCATCCTCACCAAAACAAGTCTCATAACTTGTTTATGGTGGAGCTCCAACTGGACTGATCTCGCAATCAGTCTCCATTTGTGGCCTCTCACCACTTGCACTATCATGATTCTCTTTGCAAATCGCTCCACTTGCACATTCTTTCTTTTGGGCCACCTAGCATACGTGTAGCACAAGTTGTTCTAAAATAGTTTGCACTCCCAAACACTCCGGCTAGGTCTAAGCGAAAAAGAGTATTAAAGCTCCACCAGAAGCAAGCATAAGAACTGGTGCAGAGAAACTAACTTATCAATGAAAAAGTTAATTAATAATGTTACCTGTAATAGAAGCAAACATCTGCCAAGTCTCTTGTTGTTGGTTTGAATCATTGAGGCTTTGCAAAATTGCAGTATAGAAACGTTAGGAGAGCACTACCCCAACTCAAGTTGCGGTCCACATCTTCAATCAAAGTGCGAGAACATGACAATATACATAGTTTTGCGATGTATCAACAAGAAAAAAATCTACCAAAAAGGTAGACGATAAGCCAGAAAACAAATTTGTTGATGGAGACAGATGTTCCATCATAGTTTATAAAGTCGGCGTCGGTCAGAATAGGGGGTTTTGTCTTCTCCCATGTCCATGTTTTCGAGTCAAATACTTCGTTATTGTATGTTATCTCTTTTC
The DNA here is from genome assembly GCA_026898455.1 of Plectranthus barbatus. NCBI lineage: Eukaryota > Viridiplantae > Streptophyta > Magnoliopsida > Lamiales > Lamiaceae > Plectranthus > Plectranthus barbatus. Next base: position 5,671 of record JAPKLW010006122.1, on the reverse strand, counting down.
CTTGCCTATAATATAATCATCATCAAATTAATATTTGATTAATATGAATATATTCAAAATTAAAGAAATCTAGAAAAAAATAAGAAATAATGAAGATACTTTGATAATCGAACGATGGTGAAGCAAAGAGGGCGAGATTTGCGAACAACAACAATTTTGTAGTGGAGTTCAGGGTTAGGCAACGCCTGCCACTGGTTCGTGGTAGGCTTGCATGCATAATATAGATAATTTTTATAATTTATTATTTTTTCGCAGCATAGAATTCCTTGATTACATGATGCTACAATTTCGTATCATCAAACAACCAATTTCCACTGTCTCGTCCACCGCCTTCTTCCATTACGAGCGCCGAGAAATACTTTTTATCCCTCATGTCTTGATAAATATGACCGAAGATACAACATCTTCTTTTCTTGTAAAGAGAGAAAAGTTGCTTCGTATATAATCTTCTTCCAATCTTTAGAAACAGCCTTGAATCAATTCAGTGTTTCCAACGATGCTCGACTCAGGATTTCGATGATCATGTTGCATGGCAATGTATCACTCTCCATCTTCAAAAAAGAAAAAAAAGTAGAAAAATTGAAAAATAGTGACCCAGTATAAAACAGTGCGCCTGTGATGGATTGCCCGGCTTCGCAGCGGAAGGCGGCAGAGCTCGCGCAAATTCAAGTAAACTTAAACTCAAAATCAATTCACAAATGCGATCGTTGAATTCAATTCTGTAAAAATTGGAGGTTTTTTTAGGTGTGGAATACTCGAATGCATGGAAATCAAATATCTTTCCTCATATCCAGAAAATCCGTGATTTAAGGAAAAGATGTATTAAATTTATACTCTCTCTCTACAATTCAATATACCTCCAAATTATTCAATGTATAAACTGCACATAAGATGCAAATATATAAAATATATTAAAGAATAATAATAACATAATAACTGTTTTATCCAAAGATATAATTAATTTTTGTTTTTTTTATTAATTTTGTTATAGTAAAATATAAATAAATAATAATGAATTATAATAAAATTATATTTGAAGATTGTATGAACACAGTCATTCGATAGTTTAATTACCGAATTGACTAGTCAAACCACCTATCATTGCCAAATTCAAAGTTTGAGTTTTTCGTAAATTTTAAAATTTCACTTCATTTCGATACTTTAAGTGCCGAGTTGTTCGAAAATATTTTTACAATAATCATTATTTTGTCAATTTAAAAATAATAATTAAATACAAAATTTAAAAAATCCATATCGATTCGGGTACTTATAGTACCGAATGTCAAAGAAAAAAAATTGCTATAATTTTTTATGATAATTTCAAATATAATTACTAAATACAAAATAAAACAAATCCATATCTAAGTACCGAATTGTGTGAAAAAATATGCAATAATTGTTTTTGTTAATTTTGAAATTAATAACCTAAATACTAAATAAAAATTATTTATATGTAACTCGGTACTTATAATATCGAATTGTTACAAAAATTCACGATTTTTTGTTATGTTTTTTTAGTTAGTTTTGAAAAAATTAAGATTTCATATAATTTTGTAGGTTGACTACCGAATTGTTATAAAATTCTTGATCGGAAGTTAAATTTTTTTATGTATTAGTTAGACTGTCAAATTGGCTAGTGGTGTCCACATACAAAACAAAAATCAACTTATTTTTGTGTCCACCTATCTTGGATTTTCGGTATATAAATAATTCACCCATCTCTTCGCCACCTTCTCAAGTCCACCGTACACTACATTCCATAAGCAATTGATTTTAAGTCGAACACATTCTTCCTTAGAAATCCTCTCACCATCATAATAAGTCTCGCAACATCCGCCAAAAATAGCTTATCAGTCAGTATCTTGATTAGAAACTCCAAATCGTAGAGACCAAGAACGTGATCCACGCTCGATCTCTCAATCTAGAACCCACCAAACCTGACATGCTGCAAAATAAGTAACTGGATACGCTTTCATTGATGCCTTCGCGCTTGTTTAATGAAAATCAATGTCATATGTCTCGAGAAGAGCGATGGAGTACGGATCATGCAAGTTGTTGAGCACTAGGTCAAAGTCTCGAAAATTGAACTCCCATGTGTATCGGGATGCAAAATCGGTAAGGGTGAGTCAGAGTTTCATGATTCTGATGGAATACACATTCTTCTTCATCAAAGCATAGCGGTCGACCGGATTCATAGTCCACACCGGTTGTTTTGGCTTGAAGATGGTGCTGAGAAAGTCCATATCAATTGAAGCATAGTCGCATGAACTAGAAAGTAGGATTATTATCTTAATTTCTTCAACTACATTGTATTTCCATATCTATCTAAAAACCTCATCCGCCTTTTTTTTTTACTCACAATCGATGATATTTATGTCTCTCTGTTTGGATTGATAGATCTTTTTCTCTTCTTTGCTCCTAATCACTATTTGGAATGATAGATTCGTTTGCTCCTGTTTAACTAGCAAATTGTCAGGTCAAACCCCATATTCGACGCCAAATTCAAAATCTGATTTTTTTCGTAAATTTTGAAATTTCACTTCAATTCATTACTTTATGTTTCAAATTGTTTGGAAATTTTTTTTCAATAATCTTTTTTTTTTAATTTTTAAACTAATAACTAAATATGAAATTAAAAATCCATATCAAATTCGGTACTTATAGTACAAAATTCCGTTGAAATTTTTTGCAATAGTTTTTTTTGTTAATTTTGAAAATAATAACTTAATGCAAAAAAAAAATCCATATGTGATTTGGTACTTATAATACTGAATTGTTACTTATTTTTTGTTATGTTTTTCTAGTTAATTTCGAAAAAAATTCATATAATTCGGTAGGTTGACTCCCGAATTGTTACAAGATTCTAGATAATTTTAATTCGGAAGTAAAAACTTTTTAAATATTGAGTTATATGTTGATTAATTAAAATTAAGAAGTAATTCGGTAGTTTGAATGCCGAATTGGCTAGTGGTGTCCACAAACAAAACAATTTATTTTCGTGTCCACCTATCTAGGGTTTTGGGTACGTAAATAATTCACCCCCGCCTTCACGATCTTCTCAAGCTCACCGCACACTCGCATCACATGATCAGTTGGTTTCAAGTTGAAAACACTCTTCCTCAGAAACCCTCTCACCACCATAATAAGTGTCACTACATCCGCCAACAATAGCTATCAATCAGTATAGTATATTGATTAAAAATCCCAAATCGTAGTCCACGCTCGATCTCTCAATCTGAGACCCACCAAACCAGACATGTAGCAAAATAAGTCATTGAATACGCTTCCATTGATGCCATCACGCTTGTTTTTAGAAAAATCAATGTCATGTTTCTAGAGAAGAGCGATGGAGTCTGGATCATGCAAGTCATCGAGCTCTGGGTCAAAGTGTCGAAAATTGAACTCCCACATGTATCAGCATGCGTAATCAGTAAGGGTGAGTCGAAGTTGGATGATGTTGGTGGAATCCACGTTCTTCTTTATAAGAGCATAGGGGTCGACCGAAATCATAGTCCACACATTTTTCACAAATTTTACGAACGGACCGGTTGTTTTGGCTTGAAGATGGCGCCAAGAAACTCCATATCGATCAAGGCATAGCCGCATAAACTCAAAAGTTGGTGTATTATCTTTATTTCTTCAACTACATTGTATTTCCATACCTACCTAAAAAATTCGTCCATTTTTTTTACTCACAATCGATTATATTTATGTATCTCTATTTGGATCGATATATCTATCTCTAGGTTGGTGCTCCTAAGCGCAGGAAGAGGAATCAATGGCTGGCTTTGGTTGATGTACAACTGACTTCTCAACTACGTCGATCCTTGCTTGACTCTTCTTTCATTTCGATACAAGTCCTTTCTTCCGTGATGAACTATTAGCACCAGTCCTACATTTTGTCTCCGTGGGCCGAGGAGAAAAGGGGCTCGGCGTGTGCACGAGAAAAGCAAGGAGGTCAACCTTTTTTTCTTCTTTGCTCCTAATCATTATTTGGAATGATAGATTTGATTGCTCATGTTTAACTAGCGAATTGACTAGTCAAACCCCATATTCGGCGCCAAATTCAAATTTTGAATTTTTTCATAAATTTTGAAATTTTACTTCAATTCGTTACTTTATGTGCCGAATTTGTTTGAATTTTTTTTACAATGATCTTTTTTGTTAATTTTGGAACTAATAATTAAATATAAAATTAAAAAAATCCATGTTGAATTCATTGAAGATTTTTCGTAATTATAATACAAAATTTCATTGAAGATTTTTTGCAATAATTTTTTTTTGTTAATTTCAAAAATAATGACTAAATACAAAATAAAAATAATCCTTATGTGATTCGATACTTATAATGCCGAATTGTTACAAAAATTCACAATTTTTTGTTATATTTTTCTAGTTGATTTCGAAATAAGGATTCATATAATTCGGTAGGTTGACTACCGAATTGTTACAAAATCCTAGATAATTTTAATTCGGAAGTGAAAACTTTTCAGTATTAAATAACATGTTGATTAATTAAAATTTAGAAGTAATTCGGTAATTTGACTGTTGAATTGGCTAGTGGTGTCCACAAAAAACTTAATTTATTTTCGTGTCCACCTATTACGGTTTTGGATATGCAAATAATTCACCCCCGCCTTCGCCAACTTCTCAAGCCGACCGTACACTCGCATGCCATGAGCAATTGGTTTCAAGTCGAAAACACTCTTCCTCATAAACCCTCTCACCACCATAATAAGTTTCGCTACATCCGCCACCAATAGCTTATTAGTCAGTATCTTGATTAGAATCACTAAATCGTAGAGATCATGAAACTTGATCCACGCTCGATCTCTAAATCAGGGAACCACCAAACCCGACATACGGTAAAGTAAGTCACTTAATATGCTTCCATTGATGCATTCACGCTTGTTTTTAGAAAAATCAATGCCATGTTTCTAGAGAAGAGTGATGGAGCTCGGATCGTGTAAGTCGTCGAGCATTGGGTCAAAGTCTCAAAAATTGAACTCCCACATGTATCGGCATGCAAAATTGGTAAAGGTGAGTCGGAGTTGAATGATGTTGGTGGAATCCACGTTTTATTCATCAAACAATAGTGGTCGATCGGAATCACAATCCACACCGATTGTTTTGGCTTGAAGATGGTGCCGAGAAACTCCATACCCATCGAAGCATAGCCGCATGAACTTGAAAGTTGATGTATTATCTTGATTTCTTCAACTAAATTGTGTTTCCAAACAAAACCTTGTCCATCTTTTTTTACTCACAATCAATTATATTTAAGTCTCTCTATTTGATAGATAGATCTTTTTCTCTTCTTTGCTCTTAATGACTATTTGGATTGATAGATTGGTTTGCTCTTGCTTAACAAGCGAATTGATTGGTCAAACCCCGAACCCGACACCACATTCGAAATTCGGATTTTTCGTAAATTTTGAAATTTCACTTCAATTCGTTATTTTAAGTGCTGAATTATTTGAATATTTTTTTTGCAATAATCTTTTTTGTTAATTTTGAAAATAATAACAAAATATAAAATAAAAAAATCCATATCAAATTCGGTACTTATAGTATCGAATTTCAGTGAAATTTTTTTAGCAATAATTTTTTTTGTTAATTTCTAAAATAATAACTAAATACAAAATAAAAACAAATCCATATCTAAGTACCG
>JAPKLW010006121.1:0-18324 GCA_026898455.1 Plectranthus barbatus | reverse complement strand
GATTATGCATAAGGGGGTTTATGCGGAATACCTGGATTGTAGAAACCAGAAGAACGAGTGCGTAGAAATTTGAACCTCGATCGTTTTTCCCACGCACAAAGATTTATTCCTAACACATCAAAGAATTAAATCTTATGAAAATAAATAATATTTTCAAAAACAAAGAGGGAAAGAAGAAAGAAGATCCTCCTGATCTAATCTTCTGATCTGTATCCCAACTCCGATCCGAATATCTTGTGACGATTCCCTTCGGATTCCTCGCCCGGTTGAGAAGCAGAATTTCCTCCTCGTTTCTCAGATCTGTCGATCACCACAGCTCCCAAAATTTGGTTTGCTGTGTGCAACATATGATCTTGTGGTGTGTTGAAATCTGAGAAACTGAGGCCTATTTATAGGAAAATACTGGACTTCTATTGGGCCTGAGTTTCATGGGCCAGACCAGTGACCAGAATGCAAATAGCAAATAAAGCCTATCAATTAATAAATTCCAATATTCAACCCAGAATATAATTAACTAATTAATATTGATTCATTCCACCAGAGAATCAATACTGTCCTACCTATTTGCTACCACGTTTTGAGGTACGGGTTGCATGGGCTTGGTTTATCCCCACAGTTAAGGTTGCAGACATTCATTAATTAATTTAAGATCTGACAAACTATTTAATTAATTAACATCTTATATTCCTGAGTCAATCCACTCAAACCTTTTCACTTATGCTTGAACTTAATCAGCCTGCAGGACTTTAGCATAACGAACCTTTTGAGATGCTCAGGGAATGTCACCATCCTATACTGGATGTGGTTACCTAGTTCCGGTACCAGACAGTCATACACAAACTGCTATCACCCAAGATACAGATATACAAGCTCAACTAGAGTCTTTCACTGCAACTCAAAGTGATACACAATCTGCATATACTTCCGTACCTTCATTTAGGTTTAAGATCTCATCAAGCCATAGAGATATTGATTCTTTTAATGTCAGATAAAAGAATCGATCTCAACTTAGGTCATTATCAATGTGTGCCCCACACCAGCATACCAAGCCATCCAAGATAAGATGCTTATTACCGCGTATGCTGCAGCCTACACCAACAGTTTATCCAGGACCTGTCTCAGCTGTGATAACCATTTATATCTCGCTAGGTCAAACGATCCATACGATCTTCCATGATCTACTACACACCGTATGATCTCCCTATCAACGAGATAAGAGGATAATCGTGTTTGCGACACATGTTTGTTAATTCAGACAGGAGATGAACATACAACATTTATGATTCCCAGTATATTAACCAATCGACCTTGTACATAATATACCAATCATAATGCTTTCAGTATATAAATCCATCACAGTTCTTCCCAGAACGTTTGCTGGTTGGCAGTTGCCTGTAATAACCTTCTTTTCCTTAGAAAATCAATATGTTGTGTTCTCACTTGAAAAGTAAGAACACCAAGAGATTAGATTAAGTAGAAAGACGTAATCCTCATGTACACAAGGGTCACACGGTGAATCACTAAGGATTCCTTAAGCGATAATGCCTCGTGTTCGATGAATGAACCACGGAAATAATGTCGTTCGGTTGAGAGCTTTCAGCGTGTTAGAGTTTTAAATTCGGCAGAGTGATGGCAAGGTTTTCAGATGCTTAAATCGTATGATTGTCTCTGATCCTCCTTCTATTTATAGTTGGAGATTTGAAAATAGCCGGTAGGGACATTTTGGAGGATGTCCAATCAGTGTCCATCCTTCTCTGTAAAGTAGACCTGCTCCTCTACCTTTTCTGAAACACTGCCATGCTTTTTTGCAGGGCAGTTTGTACTTGATGTGTCAGATGTCGAACAACATTGTACGCCAGTTGTAACTGAGTGTTTCTTCATCTTTTATCATTAAATTCTTCAATATTCTTTTATGAATGATCGGCATCTTGTTATTCACGTATTCCTTTGACGTGAAACTATCCTGATCTGAAACTGTGAGCGCCTCTCGACGGTTTTCTTTATGAAAACTGTGTCCACAGTTTTCTTTGATATACAATCCTTGAAAAACGTCTGTTACTCTGCTCAGTTTTTCTCGTCCTTTATCCTTGACAGTTTTCTTGTCTGAACGACTTTTTCTTCAAAAATTGTTCCATAGTTTTGGACAGTTCTCTTCTCCTAGACTATTAGAACTCGATCATCCTATACCAGGATTACATGAGGTAATAACTCTAAGTCCTAGACTTTGGTACACTGTTTTGACACATCAAAATATCAATTTTAAATGTGGGATTTCTACATCAACACCTAACAACTAGTTTACAGTTATATGCAGTCAACAGTTATACACTTCAACACTTTCAGAGAAGTGTTGAAGGTTTCAAAACACAATTGAAAACTATATGGTGCGTAAAGTAAATAAAACTATAAATGATGCAGAATATGTATAGTGGTTCGGAGCCTTAAGTCCTACGTCCACTCTTCGAAAATTAATCCAGAAATTCACTAAGTAATGAAGATACAATCCTCACGATTTATAGCCAAATGATGTAGAGACCATCGTCCACAGCAGACTGGATCACTCTCCCAGGCAGTTGTTCTTCACTCCTTCAGTTCCTCGAAGCCAGGTGGCACCTTGAAGTCTTCTCAAAACTGGCAGTCGTCAGAAATGGATTGAGGACAAATCTCCTTTCTCCTTCTCCGGTGGGTGGATGGTTCAGTTCTTCCCAGAACGTATGCTGGTTGGCAAAAGCCCGTAATAACCTTCTTCTCTTTAAAGAATTAGGCTGATGTGTTCTCACTTGAAAAGTAAGAACACCAAGAAAATAGAATAAGTCAAAAGACTTAATCCTCTTGTACACACAGGTCACACGATGAATCTCTGATGATTCCTTAAGCAATAAAGCCTCGTGTTCAATAAATGAACCACGAAGTTAATGCCTTCTTGCCCGAGAGCTTTTAATGCTTTTAGCTTTAAATTTGGTAGAGTCTATGAGCGTTCTTCAGGTGTATGTTGGTCATAAGCCGTAGATCGTTATTCGTAAATTGTAATGTGTCTCTCTGATCCTTCTAATATTTATAGTTAGAGATTTGAAAATAGCCGGTTGAGACATTTCGAAGGATGTCCAATCAGTGTCCATCCTTTTTTGTAAAGTAGACCTGCTCCTTTGCCTTTTCTGAATCACTGTCATGCTTTTTGCAGGGGCAGTTTGTACTTGTTGTGTCAAACTCGAACAACGTTGTACTCCAGTCATAACTGAGTGTATCTTCGTTCCTTATTATTGAGTCTTGACTGTTCGGTCATCTTGCTTTTCATGTGTTTCTTTGAGTGAAACTGTCCTGGTCTGAAACTGTGAGCGCCTCTCGAAAGTTTCTTTATGAAAACTGTGTCCACAGTTTTATTTGCTATACGCTCCTTGACAGTTGAAAACTGTCTGCACAGTTTTTCACGTCCATTACTCTGCATAGTTTTCTCGTCCTTTATCCTTGACAGTTTTCTCGTCTGGACGGCTTCCACTTCAAAAATTGTTCCACAATTTTCTTCTCCTAGACTATTACAACTCGATCATCCTATACAAGGATTACATGAAGTAATAACTCTAAGGCCTAGACTTTGGTACACAGTTTTAACAAATTAAAACACATCAATTTAAAGATGGGATTTCTACATCCATACCTAACAATACATCATTGAAAAAGGGTCTGAATAGCTGCAGACTTCGAAAAGTGTGTACAACGACTAGAAGACAAGGCTCGCTCACAGAGAATTTAAATAAGCCTATAAATACTTTACAAGAATATCAAATATAAGCTGCTGGTTACAAAATTGAAGAATTATATTGTAAAAATCTAAGCGAAGACCAATCTCATCAGTCAGTTATTCTGTGTCGCAGAACACGATACTCTTAGCCCCTTTGCTAAGAGTTAATATTTTGGAGTTCGTGGTCTATCTTCATAGTTGACTATGAGACCAATTTCTGAACTCTTTCTCAGAAACTGATACTCACGAGCAACTACATCAACTATGTTCTGTGAAGAGCTCAAACTCACATACCTTCCAGCGAGTGAGGCCTAGCAGTGCGCTCGTGTATATACAGGCAAAAGATGTAGGAGCTTCCCACGTCTGCTATAGACCAGTTACATCTCTTTGTGGACTATAGAGTGAGGCTTAGCGAAGAGCAGATACAGTGTGGACTAGTTGGGAGCATATACAGGCAAAAGACGTAGGAGCTTCCGCGTCTGCTATAGACCAGTTACATCGCTTTGTAATCTTGTTCTAGTATTTTCCTATGTATCTGGTGATCGAAGAGTGAACGTAGGATCATTTGACATCCTGAACACTATAAAATATCTTACCTTATTCATCGTTTTCCGCACTTAACTTTTTGCTCATAAGATTGAAACCCAACAACCTATAAGTTGTTGGTGTATATCTTAAATTTGATTAAATAATCTTTCTGAGCTAAAATAATTTTTGGAGTCTAAACTGACTTGAAAATGAGTTAATTCAGGTCACAACACGAGTAAAAACTTTTGCAGTGTATTACTCTAAAGTTTTGGGACCACCAGAGACAATTTAGCATGAGTATCTAAAATAAAATATATACATAGTGGTGGATTAAAAAAAATTTCATAGAGGTCCATTAAATTTTATATAATACAAATTTCATCTCCGTTTTTTTATCTCCAGTTCCTCAAACTCTATTTTTCCTTATTTTTAGAAAATACACAAAAGATAATAGTCTCTTCGTCCCAACTTAATTGTCCCACTTTCCTTTTAGTATGTTCCAGCTCAATTGTCCCGTTACTAAAAAGATAATTTTTTCACATTCAACAATAAAGTATTAATTCTTCTCAATTTGTTCTATACTTACAGTCCTTGATTATTGTGTCTAGTCAACCCGGAACAATTAAACCGGGACAGATGGAATATTTATTAATTCAATCCACACATATATACATGGGCTGATCTCCCCCAGCAAAAATACATTTATGCTATAAAATAAATATTAATAAATTTACATATATGTGCAGTAGTGAATCTAAATTTTTTTTGTAAGAGGACTGGAATATATATATATATATATATATATATATATATATATATATATATATATATGGATGTGATCCAGTGAGAACCACTGTTACCATAAGAAATAAGAACCAATCTCGGCCGTAGATCTTGCTCAATCAACGATCCAGATCTAATAAAAAAACGTGGGCATTTTTCCCCCAAAAACCTACATTATTGGGCAATTTAGTCTTTTCGCTTTTAATTAAAATTTGTCTTTGAATTATAACCTTCTTAATACACATACAACGTACATGCATTATAGAGTTCACAAACTATCATTATATAGAGAAGATACTATCATTATATATTATCCCTCTAATTTCACACGAATACACAAATATTACTAACATGTGTAATAATTCAAAGCAGTGAGTTTCATCGGACAAAGCAGACCTGCATTATATAGTTTATGGACTATCATTATATACTACAAATATTATCATTATATGTTGAACTTAAAAAATATGTTAATATAATTCAAAGCAGTGGGTTTCATCAAACATAGCATATCTGCATTATATAGTTTATGGACTATCATTATATACTACAAATATTATCATTATATATCATTATATGTTGAACTTAAAAAAAATGTTAATATAATTCAATGTGTTTTTTCTTCTTTAATTAATTAAAAATAAATGTGCAAAAGCAACGTAAATTGTGGCTTGCGAATAAAATTATAATTAAATCAGAATTAAAACAAGTTACAATCACTCATTGAACCTCTTCTAGAAACATCACAAGTTGCAAGAATGAGGGTTGACAAATAACAATACAATACAATAATAGCAATACAATCCATTGTGGAACAGACAAGGGACAGAATCTCCTCAATCATCAATCTCAACATAGCTAGCTCTCAATCTTATACAGAGTTGATGTAAAGAGCTAGTTGAGGTCAAGGAAGGCTTTGGCCAAGGGATGCTTAGTCTGTGAGAGATGGTGAGCCTCCAAGATCTCAACAATCTCGCATTGCCAACAAGGCACACCACATCACCTATCATCTACATCTGCTTGGTGCTGTGTTATCACACTTTGGAACAAACGAATCTGTATAGAAAAACCATGAATTAAATTTGAAACTTATAGCATATAATGCAAAATTCATAACTATATAATGCATGTATTTACGCTATATAATGAATTCTCATAACGGAACAGAACCTTCATAAACTAATTATAACTGACTCACATATAATGCAACTATTACAAAACAATAATGCAAGCCATAATATTATATAATGCAGATATAAAAAAATTTTGAAAGTACGTACACTAATAATCACTTTTTCAAATATAACCTAAGTACTACAAATATATAATGCAAGATTCATAACTATATAATGCATTTATTTACACTATATAATGAATTCTGATAACGGAACAGAACCTTCATAATCTAATTATAACTGGCTCACATATAATGCAACTATTACAAAACAATAATGCAAGCCATAACATTATATAATGCAGATACAAAACAAATTTGAAAGTACGTAACTCTTTCAGATATAACATAAGTACTACAAATATATAATGCAATTCATAACGATATATAATGCACATCTTCAAATTAAACAATTAAGAGTGAAAACACCAAACCATAAACAGCAATCTACGAAACCTAATTCAAAATCTGAAAACAAATCATCAATAACCCATACAATGAATCTTCGATTCTATCACCGTAATTTGGAACAAAAAATAATGGATTCTATTACGTAACAGATGGAATTTATCAATTCTTACCTTTCAAAGGATCCATAACTCGCCGACGACGATGACAAACACAGACGACGAACACAAACAATAACGAACACAGACGATGACGAGCAAATTTCACAGTGAGAATGAATGAAGAAAATATATAATCACAGAAGGAATGAAGATCGCAGATTGCAAAGGAAAGAAATATCGCAAGATTTAAATTAAGATTCTAAAAAGATTTGAATTCATGTAAGTACAAAATTACCCCTCATTTTACAATAATGAAAGTCAATACAAACAATAATGAATAGCGGGCGAAATTAAATCTAAACTGTTGATTTCATGATTTGGACGGATAAAATTAGTTCTTATTTTCACATGGTAATTAGTTCTTATTTTCACATGGTAAGGCTGATTCTCATATGATCTAGGGGTGTACACGGTTTGGTCCAAACCGGCCAAACCAGCCGAACCGAAATGATTTGGCCGGTTTGGCAAGTGAATTAATCGGTCGGTCGGACCGTAAATTTCAAACCGTATAATTTGGTTTGGTCCATGGTTTGAGTACAGAAACCGGCCGTTTGGACCGGACCGGACCGTTTATAATTTTAATAAATATTTAAATTATATATTGTACTAAAAATATTAATGTAGTACATTTAGTGTAGTGGTTCAAGCTATACTTTGAATTTTAAAAATGTACAAGTTCAAATCCTTTACGCAACATCATATATTTTATTTTCTCCTACATTTTTATTTACAAATTTTTATTTATTTATTTGTAAACGTCTCTCCTTTTACCCTTATTATCTTCTCGGAATAAGTATGAATCCTATACTGTGCAAAATCATAGAATTTTTATTTTTCTCCTACATTTTTATTTATTTATTGAAATTTAAAATAAACCTTAAACTATCCAATATTACAATCTCACAATTTAATTCAAGCGTTGGTCGGCTTCACCATTGTCGCATCGTAATAATGTGACCTTTTACGAACTATTATGTTTGAGAATGAGATATGAACTATTATATATTGATGTCATAAATTATTTGTTTCTATTATGATTATCTTGTACTTTGTCGATGAGAACCATTATTTATTTTTTTTTAATTTCTCAAATAAATTATTGCTAAAAATAGAATTTTTTTTATGTTTTGACTTTGCTCATTAAAGTCATGTTCCAAACCGTTTATATATATATATATATATATATATATATATATATCATCCACCTTAACTTAACATTTCTATATAATATATATGTAATTTTTTAATCTATATTTTTTTAAGATGGCCGGAGAGTTATCCCATAAAATATCGAATAACAATAATATAAAAATGAAAAAAAAAAATCGGCTAGGAGAGGCTGGAGCCCCTAGCCCTCATATAGAATTGCTTGTGTATATTGTATGTAATTATTATTCCCTCCGTCATTTGGCATTAGTCTCATTTGCTTTTGACACAGTTATCAATATTTGTGAGTGTAGTGGAATTAATATTTTATTGGTGTGAGAAGATTTTTTTCCATTTTAAGAAATGAGACTAATTCTGCAGGACAGACGAAAATGGAAAATAAGACTAATGCAAAGGGACGAGGGAGTACTAAATGTAAAAATTATAAAGTACTCATTATATCATGTAAGTGGCATAAATATTTCTAAATATTTTATGAGAATTAATTATACATTATATTGTTCAATCATAAATCTTATAAAATTATGTGATTATTTTATTATATATGGCACTCATATATTCTAATTATTAAAACTATATGTTATGGCGACATAAAACAATTAGTGGAAACACATGCATATAGCTCCAGTGATATAAATAAAACTTATGCTAAATTATAATAATGAATTTAAACTTTTAAGTTGATGCAAAAACATTAAGTTATAAAAAAATGTTTTTAAGCATAATATATATATAAAATAAAAACTAAATTTTAATTTGAAACATTTATGTAGCATAATGAAGGGTGTAAATTTAACGCTGATTTTCGTTCCACACTGAATTCATTCGGTAAGATTACATCATTTGTAACGTTTTAATGCGTTAAAAAGTTTTTCTTAAATGTAATATACCGTTTTTTCTTCTATATTATTTGACCTATTAAAAATGAGTTGGTCTCCTGAGAGATGGTCTCACTATTTTTTTTATTGTGAGACGGACATTAATATATCATTTCAATAAGTTAAAAACATCATTTCGTTTTTAAAAATTACATTATTTGCAACAAAAAAATACATCATTTACAATAAAGAAACACATCATTTCATTAAATTCGTTTCACAATAAAAATAGTGAGATATCATTTGCAATTAAAAAAAATATCATTTCATTAAATTCGTCTCACAATAAAAATGATGAGACCGTCTCATCTGAGAATTTGCCATTAAAAATTCGTTAGAACTCATTTCCCAAAACTCATTTATTAAAAGTATTAAATTTGTGCTTTATAGTATTTGGCTTATGAATTTGTTAATTAAAATTAGTATAAAATATAAAATTAATATCTTTATAATTTAAGAGTAACAAATATGATAAATTTTGTAGTTATAATACAAAGTCGAATGTCAATATGATATTATTATTATTAGAATGTATAATTTTAATTTAAAAAACTCAAAGTTTAATTAAATACTAATAAATTTTTTAAACTTAAATAAGCTTATACTCCATCCGTCCCGCTAGAATAGGCCCACTTATCGAATTTGGCGTCCCAATTAAATTGATCCTTTCCAAAAATGGCAACTTTTTTCACACACAACAATAAAATATTCATTCCACTAACTCATTCTACACTCACAACTCTTAATTTTCGTGCCAAAAAGAAAGGGACCTATTAAAATGAAACGGAGAGATTATTAAATTCGTCAGTTACAAAATATAGATGTGGTCGCATGGATTTAATAAATTTACAAAATGAAGGAAAAGGATGAGTCAGTGCAGTGAATGCCCCAACAAATTCTGAACAACTCATTAAATGCAAGTCAGCCTCCACCCTCTACTTGTAAAACAACATATTAGTAATTATGAGATTAAATTTTATTTTTTTCTTTTTTATGTTAGTATTTTTCTTAGAAGCAAGACAAAATTTGGCGGGCATGCTCTTGATATAATTATATTTTAAATTAGTTTTAAAAATGTGTTCATCCCATCAAATTGGAATAAATAATACTCCCTCCGTCCCGGTGAAGTAGTCCCTTTTCTTTTCGGCACGGGAATTAAGGGTTGTGAGTGCAGTGGAATTAATATTTTATTGGTGAGTGTGAAAAAAGTTGCCATTTTAGGAAAATGGGACTATTCTATGGGACAAACAAAAAAGGAAAGTGAGACTACTTCAATGGGACGGAGGGAGTATTAACTCATATTTAATCTTAGTCATATGTTAGTATTTAATTATCATATTTAGTTAATTCATAATTACAATTTATTATTGTTTTGATTTTGATTTTTCTTCTTAAATGTTAATTAGAATATATTAAGTTATATTTATTTTTATTTTGTTAATAAAGTCATAATGAATTATTAAGTAATTATGTATTTCAATAAGATTTTTAAAAAAAAATCAACTAACAATCAATATTAAATGAAAAATAAGGAGATTCAAACCACACAACATGACTATAATTAATTCTACAAAGTAAAGTACCAACAAAAGTATTACTTGTCTATCATTCAAAAAGGAATGAGAAAAACTAATAAAAAAAAACTATTTCATGCATGATACAAATAGTTATCTCCACATAACCTACTTGAGTCAACTCTAGGGCCTCCCTGAGTCAATACCCGAACCACCGCCCTTTCATCGTGCCAAGACGGCGGCGCCACCGTCCCACCACCATGCATGGGTTGTTTCACCACGCGGTTCGTTCTTGACTCACCCGCCCTATATCATATACCTCAAGCAGCTACGTACATATATGGAGTATTTTCAAACATAACCCCAATCCAATCCATGAATCTACAATATCCTACATTGATTAATGAACAAACAAATAGTATCGTATTTTCTACTCCAGAGTAGAAAATAATATACTATTTGTAATAAAAAGATCGATTCTCCCTTCTCCATCACAACTTACAAACCAACATTGCTAAAACCGGCATTCAGCTCTCACATTGAAGAGCGGCCTTGATTTTCTGAACGGTGCATGAGATGAGATTGTTGACGGTCTCCACCGACTCCACGGTGAGCTTCGCCGTCGGAAGGCTATTCACCAGTATCTGAAACGCCACCGTCAGCAGCGACCCGCGGCCACTGTCCTGCCCGTTTGCGCCGGCCACGTACGACCCGGGCCCGTCGGGGACCACCGCGAAGCCTGATGGCAGCAGAGCCACGTAGGCGGAGTCGCCGCCGTTCATGACGACATGCATGGCCGGGATGTCGACCGGCGCGTAGACCACAAGCGAGCCCGAAGCGTCTGTGCAGGTCTCCTGGAGAATGAGCATGCTGCTCTGGTTGGAGTTCATGGCCTGTCGGGATATTTACAGAATTAGCCCTCGACTTTTTCTGAAATTCGGATCTTAGTTCTGAGTCAACCCCAGCTTGTCATGAAAATTGCAAGTCAGGGCCCAGGGGCTGACACGTTTGATAAAAATTATACTATATTTCTATTAAATTTATTTTGTGACAGAAATCATGCATTTGACTTTGGTATATGTTTACAAAAAAAATGTTGCAGGGGAGATGCAGACGTTGGGATCTGGCAATGAGCTAGTCCACGTCTTTATGGGTAGTGACAAATTACACATTTGTCCTATTTAATCATTTTTCTTTAGGGATTGAACCCTAACATTATTCAGGGCACATGCGTCATTTAATTACATTTTCATTTCTACCACTGTTATAGTACATTAGATTCATTTTCCAAGAGGAATCCAGTAACTCATTGAATATCTCTATAATAAATTTATAAAAAGAGGCACTTCAATATTATTACGCAGTTATACTATAATTGATGAGATACTTAACACACTCACTTCTATAAAACCGATTTCTAAGAAGAAGAAAAAAGATATTTTAGCTAGCATTATAATATAGTACTATACTACATTAGATTCGTTTTCCAGCTAATCCAATCCAAGTATTCAGTAATGTTAGGATCTACATGCTCTCACAGAATATATTTATAAAAATGATATTAATTAAATAATTATAAGGTTCTTCATGTCATTTAACTAGTAACTCTCAAGTATTAAGAGTTTTATGTTCGTAACATGGAGCTACTTATATCGCAAACCGTCAAAAATCATTATTGAGGGCAACGATATTTGTAATTGGATGGACTTTGACACCATGTTAGAATTCACTCATCATTCTAATGTCACTTGGAAAAGTAATACTTTATTATTATAATATGGTTCATATTAAGTACTCCGTCCCGATTTACTTGACCCGAATTTAAATGACACAATAACCAATATTTGAAATAATAAGAGAATTTAATGGTGTATTAGTTGGTGGAGTGTTTATTTAATTAATTTATTTTTTAAAAAGGGCAAAATGGAAAGAGAGAATTAAAATAATTTTGTTTAATTTTCTTAATTTTGAGTTAATTATTTATTAAGTTAGGAAATGAGACAAGTAAATTGGGACGAACCAAAATGGAAAGTGAGACAAGTAAACCGGGACGGAGGGAGTATCTCATATCTATTGATTAAATTGACATAAACTACCTTATAAGTGTGATATTCTTCATTTTAGTAATTAGTTTAGTAAGGAATGAGTCATCCTAACAATGAGCTGAAATATAGACTCCCTCCGTTCCAATTGATTAGTCCTCTTGAGATTTGACACAATAATCAATGCGAGTAGAGATAGATGAAATGAGTATTTTATTAGTGAGTGGAGATTAACTTTTCATTTTAGGTAAATGAACAATTAAATGGGACAGACAAAAAAGGAAAGAGGGACTAATGAAGTGGGACGGAGGGAGTATGATTTATTTTTGGATTTCCAACCTAAAATTGAAAAAGTGAAGTAGTTAGAGAATAAAAGTAAGACTTACACTTGCACGTAGGAGCGAGACACAATTGCCATGATCTTGTCCTTTGGCGATGTGAGCCATTTCTTGCATCGGCCCTCCATTGGAGAGGATGTCCCACTCACTCCGCAAATGTTCATTGCGGAGAAAGTCGAACAGCCTCTGCGGTGACACGGGCAGCCAAACGGACGTGGCAGCACTCAGCACCACGCCCGGTGGCTCGCCCGGGTCATCCACGCTCTTCCGTGTCATCACACGGACATCCTTGTCCACATTCTCCGCCCGGAGTTTGTTCCATTTGTGAACCGTTGATGCACACACGCCGGCGCAGAAGTTGTTCGTCATGCGTTGCGCCAGCTTCAGCATGCTCCGACGCCCACCGGCCGTTATTGCTGCAACACATCAATTTAATGAATGAAAATCGGAGACAACCATTGAAGGAGAAGGTTAAATTGAATACCGGTGTGATCTCTGGTAGGAAGGTTGGACGACATTAGAATGGCGAGACACTCGCATTGGCGTTGGAGCGTGGCCACCCACCTCTGTGAGCCGAAGCCCATGCCGGCGCTAATCAACGGTCGATAAAGTTCGTGAACTGCACTCTCATCATACTCACTATGTTCCACCCATGTAACCTACGTGTAAACAATGTCTCAAAATTTTCATTAATATTGCATTATATCACTCACACATGTCATGAAAAATCCAAAAATTTTACACAATATTAGGTGAAATAATTGTTGTAAATGGATCCTCTACTCAAATATTGAACTACATTATTTAGTTTATAAATCTTACTTATTTAATTTTAATTTCTTGAGATTATATTCATGTTTACAATAGCTAAATAGAATTAATCTTGCTCAATAAGAATTTATATTATTTCATTGTATTTACAAAGAGAATATTAACTATAAAGATAAATATTACAAACTGAATATTGGATCATCAACGATGAAAATATATTTAATTCTCTATAGTACAAAAATAAATAAAAAATTAAAGGACTGCAAATTTCTCTTTCTTCAATATATAAATTTACACGAGTATAAACATAATTATATTTAAAGAAGTCAAATTAAAATCTAGAAATGCGTACTGCATCTAGTCACGTGACAGGAAAGTTATTGCTAGTTTTGTAGGAGTGTAGACTACTTGACTGTAGTAGAAAAAATGGGCTCACCGATAATTACATAATAATGTATCTAGTAAAATATTAAATATTAATATAAATCTGCGACGAATGGATCGAGACAGATCAGAACAGAAAGATAGGAATAGAAACATCAAAATATAGTTTAGTTCCTTAATAAATTTTATTATTACAAGAATCTTGACTAATTACGATAATTAATGTGTCCCAAGAAGCAATTGCAAGAGTAATTGACAAGCATCTTGACGACGACTAATTTATGTTCAATGGTGGTCTTTGATTTTCTATGACGAACTAAATATAATAAAAGATGTAACATTATTATAAAATACAAGATAAAATATTATATGATAAATGAATTAAACTATACATGAAAGATTTAAAATTGGACTCAATAATCCTTTAGTGGAATTAATTTATTTATTAAATCAATAAATTTGAACTTTGTAGCATTCCACCCTGAGGTAGTTAGCGAAAATTAATACGAAATATATAAATTATTTAATTAATACTATACTTTAAGTTTTGAAACTATGTTTAATTGTAAATCTCAAGATATTAATACCAAAATTTGAAACTCGGCACAATAATAAATCAAAGTTGAGGAAAAGAATATATTTGACTTCACTCAACTAGTAGATTCGATTATACCAATAAACATAGGTATAGTGAGTAGGAGGTATGAATGAATTAAATGAGCGCAACAAAGTCCCAAGAAATGCAGTTGCTTCAACAAACGTATTTAAAACAAGAGGAGGTGAAGGATACCATACCACCAACCCTTGGGGAGAGTCAATAAATGTACGTAATAAGTAAGGAGGCAGCAAAATAATTCAGGGAATTATTGTAATTATATTTACCTTGGAATAGCCATTAGGCATGTCTTGTACAACGCAGCCGGAGGGAAGCCTCCGGCAGCTCGGGTACATCGGCGCACCGCCCGGAGACTCCCGGATGGCGTCGATGGAGACGTCCACCACGGCCCATACCCCCTCCGCGTGTTGCTTGCAGAAGCGGAGGAAATTGACCTCTCTCACCGGAACTAATGGCGACAGAACTTGCAACTCCGCTTGCATCTGCGCAAATTTCGGATTAATATTTGATGAAATGAAATGAAATGAAATGAAATACGAGATGTAATTGGATAAATGATTATTATATACCAGGTGAAGTGCACCATTTCTTGTTTCTCCCATGCCACTTGATATGATGTCTGCAGTTGTGGTTCTTGCGACTATACATGGAAACATCTCCGACCATTTGCCCTATTACATCATCGGAAGATGATCGAGTCAAACGTTGTATTAATCGATCGAAATGGAAAAATAAAAAATAAAAGGGAAACGGAAACTCACTGAATCCATCAATGTCTCGACGAGAGCTAGGCTGTTGATGATCACCATCCCCGTCTCTCGCGAAGCCTCAGCGACGAAGCCGTTAGGCTTCATGCCGATGCAAGGAGTGAAGTTTCTGGAATATTCTTCGCGATTTAGCACTTCCCTTCCGTCTTCCAAGCTTCGAATCCAGAGGAGCTCGTTTGTCTGCGCGATTTTAACCAGTTCATCCATGGCTGCCAGAGCGAGCTCCAGATACATAGATCTCTCGAGAGATCTCTCGATGGAGGTGGCGTTGTTCATGGTTGATTTGGGCGGAGAGATGACCGGGAGAGGGCTGCCGAAGTCGGGGTGGCCTAGTGGGAGAGTCGTGGTTAAGCCTCCGAAGCCGTTGCTTCCGACTCCGAGTTCTAAGGTGGAGTTAGGGATTTGCGGCCCCACCAACGACGGGATGGGGCGGCCGAGGAACTTTCCGGCGAGCGCGCAGACGCGGTCCAGTTCGTCTTTGAGCCTTGCATTCTCGATTCTGAGGTGCTGCTCTTCGAGGGAGACGTCGCCGATCATCGTGCCGCCGCCGCAGTTTGTGCATATGGGATTCCTCATAGCTTCTCTTATAGACATGTTCTCGGCTCGGAGTTTGTCGTTTTCTTGCCGTAGAATCGAATTCTCGTGCCGCTCCAGTTGCGTCTGCGTTTATTCATCATCAGCAAAAATCTCTATAGAATTCAAAGGAAATCTCAATCTCTCTCTCTCTCTCTCTCTAATCTCTATATATATACCTTCATCTGAGTTCTGCGATTCTGAAACCAGAACTTGACCTGTCGAGTCTCCAAACAAAGCCTTTTGCTGAGCTCCAATCTTTGCTTTTCATCTGGGTGTGGGCACTCCTTGAACAAACTACAAAAAGCAACAAAAATCAGTACGAATGAAAAAATGTTGAAGCTGAAAAGAGAGGAGAACAGACGATTCGAGTTCTTGGATTTGCTGAGGTGTGTGTCGGTGGTATCTCTTCTTCCTAGGAGGGCGGTCGGAGCCCTCCTGATCATCTCCAGACGCACCGTCCATGTTATCACTGCCAGATCTGCTCTCGTGCTCTTCATCTCTGCTCCTTCTTCCTCCAACATTAATACTCGATTCGTAGTTTTCCGATATCTTCCCCATCTCCTGCCCCTCCATCCCCGTTTGCTGCACACACAATGAATCATCACATATATCATATGACATATGTGCTCTGAGAGAGAGAGAGAGAGAGAGAGAGAGAGGGGTGTTACCAGAGCGAGAGAGAGGCCGGGGGAGGTGAACACTGTCTTGGAGGAGAGAGACTGAGAGACGAGGCGGGGTGGTGCAATCGCCGCGGCAGCCATGTTGGTGGTGGGAGCTGTGATAATGGAGGTGGTGTTATTGCCTGCACCGGCGTTGATGTAACCCAAATCTGCTGCAATTCTTAGACTCCCACCACCACAAGAATTGTTATCAAGAAAATCCCCAAAATTCATGAAATTCTTTTTCTTCCTTCGACTTCTCACTCCAAATGTTTGTTCAATTATTCAACACTTGTGTCAACAAGCAAACATGCATATGCATATACATATACATATACATATATATGTGTATGTATATTATATAGCAGATTGGCAGATTCTGCGAAGAAACCAACTTTTTACATACAATGTTAGAAATTTAAAATTTACAAAAAAAAAAATAAATAAAATAAAAAGGGAGAGGTAGAGGAGACACTAGACCTAAATCCAAATGTCTCCAAGCTGCCTCTCACGAATAATGATTTACAGTGAGAGAAAGAAAGAGAAAGAAGGCAAGCCGAAATCCCTTGCTCTTCCTTCTCTATCCCTCTCTCTCTTTCTCTTCCTCCCCCTACACAACACAACAGTAACCCTTCTATTTCCTCTCTCCAAAAATCCAATCTTTCATAAATCGAATGTGAATAGGAGTATAAGAAAATAGAGCTGATGGAAATGAAATTCAAGAAAACCCTAATTTTGATGAGGGCTTTTCTTGCTTTTGCGTTTTCTCAATATCTGCATGCTTGACTTCGAAAAGCTAGTTTTCATGCCTACAAAAGCTGAAAAGGAAAAGAACGATAGATAGATAGAGAGAGAGAGAGCGCGCACATGAGGAGACACAGAAATAAAGAAGGAAAAAAAAAGGCCAAAGTGAAGATAATACTGCAATACTATGTGGAGTCCTTGAAGCCCACAAAAATTTAATGCATAAAAAATTAAAATTAAAAAGAAAGATCGGTTGACTCTCAAAATAAAACACACTACAATAATATTAAATTTTCTCTCTCTGTGTGTCTCTAGATTTGATGTTCATGTCTGTGACGGCAGTGAAAAAGGTGAGTGAGAGTGGGGTTTTAACTCCGTTGGCAAAGTAAAAGAGATGGATACTGTATAGTATTAGTATAATGAAAGCTCTGTTTTCTTTATCTTGTTTCCTTGCAGTGTACAGACTGTCAACCCCCTGGAATTTTCTTCCGTCGCTGTCTGCATTCCCACCCACCCTTGCTTACTATTTATATTTATGACGGAGCCAATTTTGTGATTTTGGGTTACGAGCTACATGTAGTTGAATTTTTACATTAGTGCTATCATCAATAAACTATCTCAAAGAATTCGCTCCGATTTTAAATTATTTAGAATTTATAGCATGAAAATTTTAATTATTTATATTAAAAAATATTATAATTGGTGTTTTATTTACAAATAATTAAATACTATTCTCCTCGTGTTTAAGATGTCTCATTTTTCTTTTTGATATTTTTTTTATTAATTTGTCTTATTTCCAAAAATGATAAATTTTGTATACACTCAATGATAAAATATTATTTCCACTACTCACAGATATTAGTAAGTGTGTCAAAACTCAAAAGCAACTAGAACATCTTAAGTGAGGGAGTAATATAGATTTTTTAAATATATAAATAATAAATTTGTTTGATAACACATATATAATTTAAATAAATGTATTATATATTTAGTATGTATGTGTGATATTAAATTGAAATAAATTTTATTTACTTTATTTAATGATTATAAAATAAATTAAATTCGAACTTTATAG
>JAPKLW010006120.1:0-18334 GCA_026898455.1 Plectranthus barbatus | reverse complement strand
ACCAGCATTAACACAATTACATATTCAATTCCCATTAATCAACATATATAACCAATATAAATATGGCAGGCGTTTTACTTGGCCGGAGGAGTCCCCAGCCAGGAGGCGGCAGCGTCGGAGACATTCCACAACATCTTCCAAGCTTTTGATGCAGAGCTGATGGCGGAGGCCTTCAACGTGTCGCCCGACATCATCAGGCGCATGCAACAGACCGAGGACAGAGGCCTCAGCGTCATCGCCCGCGAGAGCATGAAATACATCCGCCCCGACGAGGAGGAGGAGACGCGCCACCGCCAATACAACGGATTAGAGGAATCTTTCTGCACCATGAAAATCGTCACCAACATCCACAACAGAAGAGAAGCCGATATCTACTCTAGGAACGCCGGCAAACTCAACGTGGTCGACATGCATAAGCTCCCCATCCTCCGCTCCATCGACATGAGCGCCGAGTTTGGCAATCTCTACCCGGTAAGAAAGAAAGATTCACCACTCACCACCACACCATCTCATCTCTCGTAAATTAAAACCATAATCTTAACTGATTCATTCATTCAACAGAACGCGTTGTTGAGCCCGGACTGGTCCATGCAAGGCCACACGGTGGTGTACGTGACCAGAGGTGAGGCCAGAGTCGAAGTGGTCGACCAGAGCGGGCAAAGCTTGATGAAGGATCGGGTGAGCCAAGGAGACATGTTCGTGGTGCCGCAGTTCTACACATCGACGGCCAAGGCTGAGAGCGAAGGCTTCGAATGGGTGGCGTTCAAGACCAGCGGGTGGCCAATGCGCAACCAGATGGCCGGGTATACCTCGGCGCTGAGAGCAATGCCGCTTCAAGTTCTGACCAACGCCTACCAAATGTCGCCCGACCAGGCGGCGTCACTCAAGTTCAATCGGGGCAGCCAAAGCTTCTTGCTATCTCCGGGGCACCAGGCAAAACATCACTAATCTCCACTCTTTGTATGAGAAAAACCTTAGTTTTTCATGGTTTGATGTTGAGAGATCTGAATAATCAATCTTGTAGCTGTTCTTCATCACATTAATAAGACAAGCTCTTTTCTTGAATTTGCGCAGCTAAAATAAATTATTATGGTAAAATACTATAATTTACAACTTTGATATGCAATACCCTCTCTCCCATACTATTAAACCAAAAGAAATGCACACAAACCAATGCTATAAAATTTTATTAATAAAATATTACATTAAAAAATAAAGGGTTAATTGCAATTTAATTCCTAACGTTTGCTTATTTTTGCAAAAATAACCTAACGTTTATAAAATTGTAATTTAATTCCTAAGGTTTATCTATTTTTACAATTTAATTCCTAACATTTCAAACTCGCAATTTAATTCCTTTCATTACTCCATTTTCGCAATTTAATTCCCAACATTTATAAATTTCCATTTTAATTCCTAGAATTTATTAAATTACATTTTAAATACTAACAACTATCTATTTTTTGAAATACAACTAGAAAATAACCAAGCACCTCACATATATTCCTAATATATTTTCTTAATTTCTTACAAAAATCATTAGTTCTTAAATTTTGTTCAATTTTAATTTAATTTCTAATAAATGTCTATTTTTTATAATTTATCTCATAAATATTAACAATTAAAATATAAAATTATAAATAGTTTTTTTTATAAAAAAGACGGGCTTTTATAAATGAAGATTAAGTTGTTTTTACACAAATAGATTAATATTAGGAAATAAATTATGAAAATTGAAACATTAAGACTTATAATGTAATTTTATATCTTGAATTTTAATAATTACGAGCTAAATTATAAATAATAGGAAATTATTAGAAATTAAAATATAGAACGAACAGATTTTTGAAATGGTTTTCTATTTTGACAAAAAAAATATATATATATATATATATTAGGAGTAAAAATATAATTTATAAATCTTAAGTTAATTTTTAATTAAATTGTAAAAAAAACTTTAGTAGTTAAAACCTGATTTTATATATATTAGGGAATAAAACATATTTTTTTACATATTGGGAATTAAAATGCAAGCCTTGTATATGTTGGACATTAAATTGCTAAAATGAATAAACATTAGGAATTAAATTGCATGTTTGGAACATAAGGAATTAAATTGCAAAAATAAACAAACGTTAGTAATTAAATTGCAATTTTGCAAACGTTAGATTATTTTTGCAAAAACCAGCAAACGTTGGGAATTAAATTGCAATTAGCCCTATAATGTGTAAGTTATATATTTCAATTTTCATTTCTAACATATAATAAAAATAAAAATATTTTATATTATCATTATTTTTTATTATTATGGCATCTGAATTCTAAAATCGAGATAAACATATTTCAATTTTGAGACCTAAATTCATACTTATCCACAATATTGAAGATATGGTAGGTTTATTCTTGTTTAAATTGTTAAACCTTTATGATCTTTAAATATAAATATACCTATTGTAATTAAATCTTAATTTTTTCTTGTATGTTTAATAAAAATATATCATCTTTATTAATTGAATCAAGTATATATGTAATTGATTATGATTGGAGAATTGTCGATTCAGGACCCAAAATATAGTTTAATTATCTATTCAGGACCCGAAAGATGATTTGTCAATTCAGGATCCGAAAGATCAAAGAATTCTCAATCCAGGACCTGATATTGAGGTCCTAGATTGAGAATTATATAATCTTTCGGATCCTGGATTGAGAATTATATAATCTTTCGGGCCCTGGATTGAAAATTTTTGTGATATTTCAGGTCTTAAATTGAGAATTAATCTTTCGGGTCCTGAATTGATAATTAAACGGTCTTTCGGGTGCTGGATCGATAAAAATCTATTATAATTTATTCATTCAATAATTAAAATAATTTAATATATATACACATATATAATAAGATATAATTCTTTCGAGACCCCTAAAATTCGGGGGCCCTAGGCCAAAGCCCTACAGGCCGACCTTCATGGCCGGCTTTGAGTCTCTAGAAAATAAAATATTAATTCATAAGTAAGTTCAATCTTCTTGACAATCAAATCGAAAAAAAAATTATTAATAAATTGAAGGTAATTACATAGTTATAAAATACTACTCCCTCCGTCCCGGTGAAGTAGTCCCTTTTCTTTTCGGCACGGGAATTAAGGGTTGTGAGTGTAGTGGAATTAATATTTTATTGGTGAGTGTGAAAAAGGTTGCCATTTTAGGAAAATGGGACTATTCTATGGTACAAACAAAAAATGAAAGTGGGACTACTTCAATGGGACGGAGGGAGTATTATTTTACTTCGTCATTTTTTTTTAAAATCATGTTCGAGCTTGTATGGGATTCTAACATGCTAGAAAGAATATTCTGACTGCTTCAATTAGGAAAATAAACGTAAATGAAATGCAACGGGTGATTTTGTGATGTTTTGGAGTATATTATTAGATATATGTATTAGGATCGACACTCCTTTATTAATTTGATGTAGTTTATTTTTTATGGAACAAATTCTTATGGTTTTGATTTAGTCTATGACCTCTTATAATGAAGAAAAATTTTCATTCTTTTTTCAATGTGAAATGGAGTTTGCCAATGTTCAACAATTATTCTGCAAAAACCCATGGACCAAATTATTCTTGTGACCTTAACCGCATACCTATGGTCTTTCCTCTAGCGATCGAAGTGAAATTCATTGAGGTCTTTCTACATGCACACTAGAGTTAACCACAACTCGGTCCCCAACCACGTGGTTGTGTATTCATTTCCCTTGGACAATGCTACTTATAGGGACTAACACTCCTTTATTAATATGTTATAGTCGGCTTTGAATCAAAGAAATCGTTATGATTTTTTTAAGTATTTTACAAAAGACCTTATACTAATTGAATTATATATAATTATATAATCAAGGAAATTCTTCTTTCATTTCTCGATTTGAAATATGGATTTGTCGATACAAAAATATGAAAATTAAAGGATTACTATGAAATTATAATAAAATTATTTAAATCTTTTTATTATTGTTTTGAATTATTTTTATTTGACGGTATATATAATCTCTCGCAAATGATAAAGCGGGACCGACCTTCAGTTTACGTGGTAGATTGAGAGTCATCAACAAGCTTTCTGCAGCAGAGAGAGAGAAAACGCTGAGTTGGAGTTGGACTAGTGACTCGGAGATGGCAGCGGCGGAGAGCGGTGAGCCGACTCGGATCATGGTGGCGGTGAACGAGTCCACTATCAAGGGTTATCCTCACCCCTCCATAAGCAGCAGAGGAGCTTTCGAATGGATTCTCAACAAAATCGTCCGATCCAACACTTCCGATTTTAAGCTCCTATTTATCCATGTCCAAGTCCCCGATGAAGACGGTAAAATCACTTCCGCTTCTCAGTTGATAATTGTGTATTTTTTTTAACTTCACGTGATGTTGGTGTTTTGCTTCTTATTTCTAGAGCTCTGAGTTAGTTTCGTTTTGTTTGATTAGTTAGGGTTTATTGATGTTTGGATTTCTTTTATTTGATATTTATTGATGTTTGTATATGATCAGTAACTGGAGGGGATGCTCAATCGGATTATTTCATTTTGTGATTCTCGATTTGGTTGATTTATTCTGTGATTTACTAAATCAAGTTGGACTGTTGGAGTGATTGAATATGTGAAATGATGTTGCCGCCACGGTTGTATATCTTTTTCCTTGTTGAAGTTTATCGGCCGAGATGAGCTAGGAAATTGATATTCTTTGCGTTTTGTGCTTGTTCCATTAAGCTCCATGTAACAGTCATGATTGATTTTATATTGGAAGATGGATATGAGAGTATATGTTTGATTTCTATTTTCATTTTCTCCGCATGAGTTGTTCTTGGAGGAGACGGTTTCTAATCACTTAAAAGTTTCAGCTTCCACATTAATAGGCACTCCACTTTATATGATGATCAAATTCTCAACACATAGATTAATTGGGTATATGTTATCCAATTTTCCTGTCGTTGGTACCTCTGTTGGAGATTATATGTATGTTCATGCATTTGCATTTCTTGCCTAACTTGGATATTTCCCGAATGATGCAAGCTATGTCATTGACGGGATTGATTTATGTAATTACTTTACAACCATTCCAAAGTTTTAGATTGAAGGCAATGCTGAATTTACTCAACTCATCTAGGTTTTGATGATATGGATAGCATATTTGCCTCTCCCGAAGATTTCAGGACGATGAAGAATCGAGACAAGATTAGAGGACTTAATCTTTTGGAATACTTTGTTAACCGCTGCCATGAAATTGGGGTATAGTAATGCTCCTACTCATTCTCTTGTAATACTTCCTCTTTCGATATTAATTGTTTTATGAGTCTTCTGGCACACACATGCACGAGTGAGAAGATCATGCGATTTCATCGGTTGATCATTCTGGCCAATCATATGGCAAAGAAAGCAGTGTTGTATTAAATCAATAATGTATTGTAGGTTTCTTGTGAAGCATGGGTCAAGAAAGGTGATCCCAAAGAAATAATCTGCCATGAAGTGAATCGCGTTCGGCCAGATTTTCTTGCTGTGGGAAGCAGGGGTCTTGGTCCCTTCCAGAAGTATGCGTGCTTTTCCACTTTCATCTTTTCCTTTTACCTGCCATAGTTCAATATGTTCGCGTGCTTCTTCACTTTCATCCATTTTAGATGGTTATTGGTTTTGACCTACCCTGCTGCATAATTGTTTACCTGAAAGAGATTGAAGATTCAGCTCATAAAACATTTCAATGCATTGAGTTTGTGGTATGCTTTGTAGGGTTTTCGTGGGAACCGTGAGTGAGTATTGTGTGAAGCATGCTGATTGCCCGGTCATTGCAATCAAGCGCAATGCAGCTCAGATTCCGCAGGACCCTGTTGAGGACTGATGGATTCTGCCGCTGCCGCTGCTGTATGTTGTTTGGCAAGTCTTTCTGTCTGTTGGATGTGAATACTGAATACATTGATTTTCTTCTGGAGATGTTTACCGTGACTCATCCCAATCACATCTTTGCGAATTCGGAGTTCCACCGCGTAGTAAACTAGTTGCGAGAGCCAGCATTTGCAAGACTTGTAAACAATATATTGTTGTGTTCATATTTCCAGATCTTGGATTCAAACTTTAATGAGGACATCTGGGTGGGGGTGGGGTGTGATTTAAACTTCTGCATTATATATATATATATATATATATAGGAGTGCATTATATGGTTAACCATTCCGTACATGTTACCTATTACCTTAAGTTTTGGTGCATTAATTAGACAAACTAGTTATATTATCTAGGAATATTAGGTACATTATGAAGATAATGCACAAAATTATTATAGATAATGTAATACGATAATTATGAGTTAAATTTGAGGATAATGTAATATTGCATGCGATATAATGTATTACTAGATTGCTACCCGCGCGTTGCGCGGTTTATTTGTTTACTTAAAGAATTATGAATTATAATAATATTTAGAACATATATAAGTAACAAATGAAATGATTTAATACTCCCTCCGTCCCGCAGGAGTAGTCTCATTTCTCATTTTTGTTTGTCCCATAAAATAGTCTCATTTTCCTAAAATGACAAATTTTTTCACACTCACCAATAAAATATTAATTTTACTATACTCACAACTCTTAAATTTCGTGCCGAAAAGAAATGAGACTACACTAATGGGACGGGGGGAGTATTATGACAATTGATAATTTACATATCAAATCCTAAGATTTATTACAAATTCTGATAAATTTCCTTGTACACAATATTTGAAGTTTTCGACAAACTATTATTGTCTTCGTCACAAACTAATACCTTATCACCAACATTCTTCCCACTTAAAATCTTGACCTCAATTACATGATTACCAAGTTGTGTTAAAATCAACTGAGTACCATTGCATAAATCAGCTGAATGATCAATATTTCTTAACAACATAATCGGTGTCTCAACTTTTAATATCATCTCATGATTTGGTAATCCAAAACACTTCAATATATTCAAAAATTCTGGAGTGTGCACCTCATTTAGAACATCGGTATACTTTCCGTTCGACACAATGAATCTGAACTTAAGTATACTTTGTCAATATTGTTATTCAATGATAACATATATTGATTAACTCTCTCAACCACATTAATTGTAGGTGCCAAAATAGCTTTATGCTAAAAAAAACATCTCTTGATCCAAAACCAGTTGTAGGATATGTACTATCAACAATAGCTTTAATTGGATCACCGTCAAATTTAATGTTAATATATTCAGGAATATCAATAACTCCATCGTCATCATTTGGTTGACCCAGATTTCCTTCCCCAATTTATGCAACCCAATCAACAAATTCTTTAAGTTGTGAAGACTGCATTTCGTCACAAATTGCATTCAAACACATGTTCTTTGTCAATCTCAAAACACATACGTGACGCCATAAATACGATGAATTAATTGTTGCATTAACTACATCACGTCTGCTGCCTTTTTGAATGACGGGCAAAATTTGTCTGAAATCACCTCCAAACACAACTGTCTATCATCCAAATGGTAGATTATAGCTTTGTGTGTTTAGGAATTACATTATATCTCTCATCGCCTTAATGTTTCAAAACAACGTTTGTGCAACATAAGTGCTTCATCGCAAATTATGAGCCTACAACGTATTAGCAACTCGGTTAATTGGTTACTTTGTTCTATGCAACATAAGGAATCGTCGTTTACATCAATCGGAATAACAAAGCGCGAGTGAGCTATCCTACCACCGGGCAATAACAAAGATGCAATTCCACTGGATACAACGTTTAATACAATTTCACATTTTTATCTCAACCCAGCAGATAATGTTTTCCAAATATAAGTTTTTCCGGTTCCTCCGTATCCATATACAAATAAGAGTCTGCCATTATTTGAATAACATTTTTCAATAATAGAATCATATACTACTTTATGTTCATCTGTCAACTTACGCATATTAGATTCATGATCTTATGCAAATTGTAGACGTTCATAGCTCAATTCATCCATTATTGAATTATTGCCGACATGCATGGTTACCTTAGCAAAATCAGTTGGCATTCCAGTAAAATCTTTCAAAGTGAAGCCTGATCTTTGTAATATCTTCTTCAATTTGGCAAGAACATGTTTCTTTATCTCATCATCACTGAGATATAAACTTTAAAAAAATACTTAATAAATATTTTATGATAATTCTTGACCAAACTTGAATTTTTGAATAAATATATTATATTCAAAATTTATTTAGAAATAAAATTATATACCGTAGAGTCTTCTAATTAACAAATATATTTTATTACAATTAGTAATGTTAAAAAAGTCATAATAAAAGTAAAATAATTTATCCCTTTATTTTAATATAATTCTAAATTTAATTAGATAATAATTTAAATTTGTAAATATGCATTTGTTAACTTGTATAGTTATTGATATAATGGAAATAAATGACATACCTTGATTGTTAGAAATGAGGCGTCTATTATATAATATATCATCAGATAAATATTTCCAAGATGCTTCCCAAACATGATCAGATCTGCTTATTGATTTTGCAATTAATAAATTTGCAAATAACTGTCTCAGTGAATGAGCATTTCCCCAACGACTTGCCTCCTCTATTCCATCTATGTACTCTATGTCATTTTCGAGTAATCCCAATGCATAACACGCATCGCGAAATGTATTATACAAAACACCATTGATACGTCTCATGCCAGCATGACATTTTGCTCCACGAACAACATTAATCAACATCCTTAAATAATGGTTATCACCAGCACCTGGAGCTACATAAAATACCCTTCCAATTGACATCTCTTTCTTTCTTTTTGTTCACATGCGTGAGTTCTTATTCCAAAAAAACTTTGTTGGAAATTCACAATATGTCAATTAATTTGCTTCTGGATACAACTTGTTTGCCTCAAACCATGCAAGAAACATGCTTTGTGCAACTGTATCTCGATTAACAACTGACATAATGTCATCATGTTCAGAAAATATCACGCGTTGCTCATTCTCTAGATGAAAACTAAGTCTCTGAACAGGTGGATCTCTGAAGTTTATATCAAATGAATATATTCTCCAAATTGCTTCGCAAGGTGAAATATTACAATCAAAGTACATATCAATTTTGTCAACATCATTACCATTATTTTGATCTATTATTCATCGAGAAAACCTGGCAGTAACTCTGTCATTTCTTTTGTTGATGTACTTGAACAAATACTTTATAACTCTATGTTGGTTACACCATTCTACGTTGATGCGACCATCATACTAAATTAATAAGTATTTATTGTGAGCCACGACATATCTATTATCCAAGTATTTCTCAGATTTTTTGATTGTCCTACCATTATTCTTTTTTTGATAAACAGGATATACATCATCATCAATTGTGGTAACATTCACATAGTTTTTTGGAAAAAATTTTGTGCACTTTCCGTTCAACATGCACAGTGAGTTTCTTCTAGCAGTGTTGCACGGTCCATGCATCATGAAGTTAAAAACAATAATGTGATATTCTGGATCCTCGTTTTTGCACGTAGAGTTTCCACATGCGCGATGCGCAGCGTATATAAATTATTAAATAAATTTATTGTAAAACCATATGAATCATATTTATTATATAAAATATATATACTATAGTCTAAAACTGAATAAATTAGTTCACTGAATCTTTTAGTATATAAAAAAATCAATAAAGCCCAAATTTCTAATCTATTTAAATTTGATGTGGCATCAATTGTAAAATCTTTAAGTTTGAAAGTGATCAATAATATAAATATTTACATCACATGAATCATGCTATATTTTTAAGATCCATTGACTCGATATTGAGTTAAAATATAAAATACATTTTCAACAATATACTAATTTCAATAATATATGATATATTGCAATCAAATATTATAAATTAAATAAATGGAACTTGAGCTTTAAATATTGTGATCTTGCTTATATTTAAGTTTAAAATAAATCAACTTTTGTCAATTGACTCGTTTGAACTCACTTCTTTTTTTCTCCTAGTCGAATAATATTATTTCTACATTCTAATAAAATAATATTTATAATAGTGTTGTGTTATTGTCTATCCCTTCTCCCACCGAAA
Organism: Plectranthus barbatus; assembly: GCA_026898455.1. Classification (NCBI taxonomy): domain Eukaryota; kingdom Viridiplantae; phylum Streptophyta; class Magnoliopsida; order Lamiales; family Lamiaceae; genus Plectranthus; species Plectranthus barbatus. The sequence goes on along the minus strand of JAPKLW010006120.1, from coordinate 8,243 downwards.
ATCCAACAATAGTTTTCCATTTTATGATAGGAAGAAAATAGTATAATTTCATATATTTAATAAATCTAAAATTTTATATTATTTATTATTCTCATTAGTAATTATTGTGTTCTTGTCTTTTCACTATTATCCTCAATTTATTTACGCCTGTATTTGTTTCCTTTCAACTCCTTTTTTTATGCCCTCTTAATATGTAATATTTTTGTCACCATATTTCATATTATTCATTTAAGGTGTGTTTATATATTTCTCTCTATTACATCCTCTTTTATATCTATTTATCTTTATCTAGCTTTGTTAACATATTCCTCAATCACAATCACATCTTTGCGAATTCGGAGTTCCACCGCGTATTAAACTAGTTGCGAGAGCCAGCATTTGCAAGACTTGTAAACAATATATTGTTGTGTTCATATTTCCAGATCTTGGATTCAAACTTTAAGAGGACATCTGGGTGGGGGTGGGGTGTGATTTAAACTTTTGCATTATATATATATATATATATATATATATATATATATATATATAGGGTAGTGATCAGGTGAGAATAAGAGATACTATAAGAAATAAGAATAAATCACAGACGTCCATCTCATTAAATCGACGCGCGAGATTCAATTTCAGCAATTTAAAAAACACGGCAGTTTTCCTCAAATATTATGCAGTAAAGGGTACAACCGTAAAAGAACATTTACAAAGATTAAACACAAACCTACCACATTGTGCAGTTTTCGTCGATTTTACTTCAGTTTTGTATTAAGACGAATTAAAAAAAAAAATTTAAATATCGGAAACTGCTATACGGTTTCATCATTACACCGTTCCATCACAACTTTTCGATACAATTTTCGAAAATAACTCTTCGCATTCAACACAATTTCATCTCTCTCAAATTTTCTGAAAATTTCGACGGTTCTTCTCTAAAATTCTAGGCGCCTTCCCCGCAGATTACTAAGTTTTCTGAAGAAATATACTCAAAAATGGCTCCTAAAAGAAGTTCAGAGACAGTTCTACCCAATGCCGGTGAGTTTTTTTGAATTTGTTCTTATTTTAACAACTTCGCACGTATAATGTTCAGTTTTCAGAGATTATTTAACCATTAAACGTTAGAATCTTAAAAATATTTGAATATTTTGTTCATATATGAAACGAATAACTTGAATAAGTAAATATTCATGTTTATTGGTGTCTGGGTAGATGATATGCACATATTATTGCGTAAAAATGCAATATAAAGTTACATGAACCCTAAATATGTTGATAATAACTGTAAATCTGTGTTTCGCATCTAAAAATCTTGTCTAATCGAAAATAAAAAACACCGAATCTGTTTCTCTGCATATTTTGCAACTTAGAGCAACGAATAGAAAGGTTAATATGATTTTGCCTCCAACAAAAGTTGACGACTTTACTGCATATTTTAAAGCATAAAATGAAGTAAAATGTAGCAAAAATGAAGTAAAACGTAACAAAAATGAACAATGATAAATGCTTCTTATTACTAACACACAAATAGATGTTGTACAATAATGCACAAGTTTACATGAAAAAATGAATATAAATGTCAATGTTGGTCCCGGATTATCTGGGTATAACTTGGCAGCGGAAAATGTGATTAATCGTTTCTTGCACTCTGCTGGTTACTCAGCTGACTGGGACCTTGTCAGCTGGTAAGTCAACTTGCACTCTGCGTACTCAGCTGACTGGCGACTGGCTCGTCAGCTGGTAGCTCAAGACTTAGAATATTTTTAGCCTTGTTTACACAGTTATATCAGTTTTCAGATATACACCAGCACTTGGGTGCTGGGTTATAAATCAGTATGAAATGCAGAAAGCTGATAAAAGACAGAGGATATATAGTGGTTCGATCAACTGATCTACGTCCACTCTCCAGTCGTAGCACTGGAAATTCACTATAGAGTAATCAGGTACAAGTTGCCTACGATCTATCTCTAGCTGGTGCGACCCTTGTCCACCACTTCGCTAGATCAACCGCTCCCGGTCTTGTTTTCTTCTTCAACTCTGATCAGCTGGTGGAGTGCGAGCACGTCACTTCAACCTCCACAGCTTCACTGGGTGTTTAGTTCTCCCAAGAACGTATCTTCTCAATACGGCAAAAGCTCGTAATAACTCAAGTGCTGGCTGGCACAAGAGCTGCTGTGAACTTCCTCAGAAGAGAAAGAACACCAAAGAGATCAGTAACTTACAAGCTGGAAGCTTGAAGTCTCGTGTTTGAATAAATCAACACACGGATAGCCTTTAGAAAGGCCTCGAAAGTGTTTTGCTTCTACTTGCTTGAGCTTAATAAATTTGCAGTCTTTCGGTAGGTGAAGAGTATTGAATGTTGGTGGATCCCAGGTATTTATAGCCGAGGGATCCCATTCAAATTTTCTAGCCGTTTGGACACATCCGGAAAAGGTCTCTGTCCTCGCATGTCCTTCAGACGGCGGCAGGTAGGAATTTCCGGAAAGCGCCATGCTTTTGTCCACTTTATCTGACATTGATCTCTTTATGTCAGAACGGCACTATTCGTCAGTACGAGGAATCGGAACTGGTGTCTTGAACTGATAGACTTTAAGGTATCCTCCTTAAAGTCATACTCTGTCAGTTAATTCCTCGACGAATCTTCTTTTTGTCTCTAAGACTCTGGGAGAGCGAATCTGGAATTCTGCTGGTAACATCCGACTGGTAGATCATTCTGGTGATCTTGTGCTGGCAGTCTCTGCTGGTGACTTTGCGCTGGCACAATCTAAGTCTACCAATATGTCTGATGTTAACTCTTGGAATCTCCCATGACTGGTGGCTTCACCGCTGGTGAATAGTGTCAGTGAGAACACGTATTCTGCTGGTAGGATTTGTCAGCCGCCTGCTGGTGAAATCCTTCCCAACTGGTGAACAGTAGCCAATCATTAGCTCTTTCTCATGCTGATGAACAGTGTCAGCACGAGTTTTTGTCAGCCGCCTTCGGATGAGACTTTTCCAACTGGTGAACAGTAACCAGTGGTAAGCACTTCTCATGCTGGTGAACAGTGCCAGCATGAGTCTTGATCAGCTGCGACTTACAACTCAAAAGACCTAAACAGGACTTTACATTTGAGAACTAGAGCTATCTAGAGACAACTGACGCTGGTAGGACTTAGGATTTGATCCACCAAAACACCAAAACTAGAATCTAAACAAGTAGCTACTGGGGAAAGGAAACTTAGCCAAATTTCCCAACAATTTCCCCCTTTTTGGTGCGATCAAAGCCTAACCAGCGAGCACTCAGCTGATGAGGAAAGTTACAAAGTATTTCAGGGTTTTACAAATAAGCCTATCAGATCTAAACCCATGAAACCACTTCCTCACATCAGCTCTAACTAAAATCTTCCCCCTCAAACTAAGAGGGATATTGCTCGTTTAAAATATGAGAATTGAGATCAGAGCAAAGAGATTTAAAGTGTGTGATACGAGTGCTGGTGCTGATTACACTGGAAGTGTAAGTTCAGCTGGTAAGTAAATACTCAGACAATTTGTTGGACAATGAGGAATTGTCATCAACTTGTCAGTAATCAATCCATTTAATGATGTAGCATTACATGTACAGGAAGGATAACTGACTAGTCTAGAGATACAAATACTTACAACAAAATGAAGAAGCTAGACTATGGCTGAGAAGATGATCCTGGTGATTGAGTTCTGCTTGTGAGCGACCTCAGGATCTCAGTGAGCGCTGCCATATCTTGTCTGCTCTTCTCCCTTTCCTCAGCAGCAATCCTCCTCTCCTCTTCAGCAAGACGAGCTCTCTCAGCCTCAGCACGTGCTCGCGCACTTTCCCCCTCTTGGATCCGCGCCAAAAAGGAGGACACTCCAGTGGTTACAGACTCCATCTGTTGAGCAATCTCAGTTCGGAAGCTGGCGAAGCGCTGGTCCATCCTGGCATCAATAAGTGCAAGAAGCTGCGCAGGGGGATGGATCTCGGAGATTGGCATTGCTGAGACTTCAATGGAAGAGGAGGGCACATCAGTTGCGGAAGGAGCCGTAGCTGGTTCGGATTCAGCTGATATCTCCATCGGGGCTGGCTCCTCCGCTGGCACTGCAGCTGCAGCTGGTTCCTCTGCTGGTACCTCAGCTGCTGCTGACTCCTCTACTGGTACATCAGCTGCTGGCTCCACTACTGGCACTGCTGCTGGAGCTGGCTGGACTTGTTCAAAAATGACTGTTGGGGCTGTGAAATCCACCACTTGCCAGTCCATGGAATCAGGGACGAGATCGCCTGAGACAATAGGAACAGGAGGGACGGCAAGGGTCAGCCACGAACCACGAGAGGGATCCTCCTCTACTAAGTGGTCTACCAGCAGAGCGCAGGCAGCCATGTCGAACAATTTAGCATGGTAGGGAGGGATCCTCGGGAGGGTAACCAGCACTTTGAGGCGTCGGAGCGCGTACGTCAGCTGGTACCCCCGACTGGTGACTTGAAACTGGAGGAAAGGTAACTTGATCCTTTTCCGTGGCGGGAGGCCGGAGCTTCCAGTCAGCTGCCTATACTCAGCAATTTTCAGCAAGCGGCGCTTGATCCTCCTTGTAGACAACTGCTGGGGGCATTCAGGATCAGTGCCCATGAAAGCATTAGCCCACTCCTCCTCCGCTCTCCAGTAGCCAAGACCCAGCCTGGCATAAAGGACCGCCCGCTTCTCCACTGTCAGCAGGCGCTGGCATCTGTCAAAAATCCGCCACCTCCGGAACTCCAGACATAGTTCCGGATCCACCCTCCAGAGTCTACGGTAGCTGGATATCATTTCGTCATTGACGGCATTCTCCACCTCCGCCGTGATGTTCTCCGCATACTCATAGAGAGTGGAATTGTAGTATTCCACTGGCTGCAGGGGCAGGCACCAGTCAAAGATCCTCGAAGCGTATACCGACTGGTGGGGGAGGCTGCTGGTCGGGATTATGTTGTAGATAGAGAATTCAGGCACCCTGGAATTATAGAATGCCATCTCCCCGCGGTGCTCCCACCGGTGCACCCCTGTCACTAGCGACTGGAAGGCCTCCTCATCAATCAGTTGATGCTCTTGGATGCAGAGCATGTAAGGCTTTTCAATACGTGCACGCCTAGCTGGTGATGTAGAGGATGCTGCTGGTCGCCCGGAAGTTGATGTCGAGGCATCTGTAGATCGGGGGCGACTGGCAGGACGACGAGCCTTATCATCAATGTCTGGGAACAGATCCCTTGGCTCCATCCTCTGCACCATGGAGTAATGTGTCACCTCCTCAGCTGGCTCCTGCTCTGGCTCCTCAGCCCTTGGTTCCTCTGCATCCTCGGATTCAGAACTGACATCCGAGAAGCTCGCCAGTTTTACCGGGGTGGTCGCCCGCACTTCTTCTCCTCCACTGGCACCCCCTTGCGCGGCCAGTGGGTCTTCTTCACCTCCACCACCCCCTTGCGTGGGTGGAGGGACTTCAGCGACCTCCTCCTCCTCCTGGTACTTATCCACAAGGGATAGTACATCCTCTTCAGCACCCATGACCATCAGGCGGTTAAAGGAGTCTTCTGGTAAGATCTCGCCTGGTGCTGGTGCTGGTGGCCTCGCACTTGTTGAAGTTTCGGGCACATCCCACTTGCCCTTGGCCACCTGGCGCACCTGCTCCGCCAGTTCCGCCTGGCGTCTGGCCTCATGCTCAGCCTGCACCTTTGCATAGGCTTCATCGCGGGCTGCCAGCTCAGCTTCTCTTTTACGCTGGTCGGCCAAGGCCTTCAACCTTGCCTGGGCCTGTTTCTTCCTTACAAGAGAAGCTTGCTGCTCCTTCTTTGCTTGCTCGACCAGTTTCTGAGCTCTGGTCTGAACCCTTTTTCGCTTACGGGTCATCCTCTCCAGCATCTCTTCCTCAGTCAGTCCCAGAATGGACTTCTTGACTGGGATGGAGATCTTCCCAGACTCAGGGTCATATGCAACAGCTGACGGTGGCTGCTGGTGCTGGGAAGTCTTGGGCTTCTTATGGGATGGCTTCTTGGTGACTGGTACCAGTTGTACATCCCGTGGGTGGATACCAGTCGCCTCAGCCACCGCGCCTTCCATGGTTTCGAAGAGAGACTCCGTCTCCAGCTTCCTCTTCAACTGAGCCCTGGCCTCATCAGTCAGTGGGAGAGCCACAGCTGGCACTTGCTCCCCCAGGTCTTCTGAGTCCTCCTCAGAAACGACCTCAGCAGGGTCCACTGCTGACTTCCCTTTCAGCCTTCGTGGCTTCTTGTAATCTGGGTGAGGCAGCTTCACCTTCGTGGCTGGCATGAAGTCGGAACCAACCAGCTGTTCCCCCTGATCCACGCCATCACCCAACTCCATTTCCAGGATGTGGCTGATCCTCAGCCCGAAGGATACGGCGTGAGCAAACCTGCCTTCAGTCGGAACAGAGATGTTCCTGTCTACATTCTCTCGCAACCTGCCAAAGAAAAATTCGGCCCAGTTGCCCTGAACTCCATCCACCAGGGCACACATCACCGAGAACTTGCGCAGGCTTAACTCGGCGTACGAGCCGACCTCGCATTGTAGCATGCGAACCACAATATCGCACACCATTTGCCAGTATTCCTCCATTTCTGACTTCCTCATTCCAGTCCGGAAGACGGTGACTTCTGGCTTCTTCCACTGCGCCCACCTCCTCCGGAATTCCACCGTATCATCCTGATGATACGTGGCCACTTCCTCTCCTTCATTCCTCAGACTGAAGAGATTGGCGAGGTATTCGGCGGTGACGGTGATCAGGTGGCCAAAAACGGAAGTTGTGAAAGACTTCCTGTCGTCAGCAATCACGGCCCGAGCGTAGAACTCGGCTACCATGTGGGGATGGAAAGTCGTGGGCGTCGCCGTGAGGTACTGTCGGAGCTGTTCTCGATCAATCATCTCCATCAGCTCCTCCCCGAAATTTTTCTTGGCCAGTTTCTCATTCAAAATTTTCTCTTTCTGGACCTGAGCAGCCCTAATCTGCGCGTTTGAGAGCTGTCGCCTGGTCGCCGGCCTGTTCAACTGAACCAGTCGGGCGAACGGATATGTGTAATCGATATCTTCGATCTTCACTATGCCAGTATACGTGGGCATATGAGCTTCAGCAACTGGTAGGTCTGGTGAACCAGACGAGGATGATGTAGATGGAGGGTTATCAGCTGTAGGTCGAGAAGATGATGCCATGACTTCAGAAAGATTCAAGTTTCAGAAAATCTCAAGGGAAGATGAGAGAATTTTGAAAGTAGGGTTCTGAAAGTAGGGAAACATAAAGGTTAACCCGAAGGAAGTGATCGGGTATTTATACTCGGGGCCATGCAGGATCAGACGTCCAGAATCAACGCTCAGCAAGCGAGGATCGACGGTCATCAGCAGGCCTGGTTCCCTGTGCGACGTGCGCGGTCGTGCTGACGTGGGCTACGCCGTGGAGCTGACGTGGCACGCGGCGATTGGTGGCAACCAAGCGTCGGACTGCGCAGACACTGTGCACATTAAATGTGGCATTAAATGCCGCATTAAATTCTGAGAGATGTACATGCTAGTTGGATTTGAACAATCCCGCCTTTTCTGCGACAGCTGGCATGACTGGTCATCAGTAGCATATACCAGTCGCATACTTCCCCCTGTCAGCATGGCCTCTTTATCAGTTGGCAACTGATACTTACGACTGGCACTCGAGTACTTGGATAAATTGAGAGCTGGGACTCAATGTTCACCAGTCGTGGATATACCACCAGTTATCTGCTGGCAACTTGAAAGATTAAAAAAATTGAGAGCTTGGACTCAATTCAATCCGCATAATCTTCTCTTCAGGAAATCCACTCCTCATCATCACTTGGAATTGGGAGCTGGGACCCAATTTCTCTTCAACTGATGGTTTGTGCTGGCTACTTCGGAATGAGAGCTGGGACTCATTTCCTTAGACAATTAAGGGTTAATTTCCGCCAGTAGGAGCCATCAGTGATCTTGAGATACCACTTAAATAAAAACAACTAAGAGCTTGGACTTAGTCGTAATCAGCGTCCTTCAGAAGATCAAGAACAGAATGAGAGCTGGGACTCATTCTTCCTCATCATTGGGGCTCACATCAATCTCCATAAGACCGAGTTTGATGCACAACTCCTTGAATCTTGCTTCTGGTAGTGGTTTAGTGAAGATGTCAGCCAGTTGATCTTCAGTTCTGATGTAGTCCACGCTGACATCCTTCTTCTCGACATGATCACGTATGAAGTGATGTCGAATATCTATGTGCTTGGTTCTAGA
>JAPKLW010006119.1:0-18342 GCA_026898455.1 Plectranthus barbatus | reverse complement strand
CTTACAAGGATTATGATTTGCAAAACAACCAAAACCCAAAACTTTACTTTTCCTAACCAGTATTTTAAGAACGCCTGATTTAGTATTTAGGAATTTTCGTCTTTTCATTCTCTGTGGGATCGATAATTTTATTTGCCGCTATATTATTAGCTTTGCTAAGTCGCTTGTTAAATAATTTAGCGATCAAATTTTGGCGCCGTTGCCGGGGAATGAACAGAATTAATCTTACTATTAAATCTGTGATTAAAGTACTTATTTAGGCTGTAATTTTTGTATTTTCCTTTAATTTCTCGTGTTTTCGTAATTCACGTCGATCGACGCTTAATCTCGTCGATCGACGCCATATTTTCTTCCTCGTCGATCGACACTTACTTTCGTCGATCGACGCCTTATTTGTTTTCAGATTTCCAGTTTTTCGTATTTCAGTTCGTTCCATTTATTTTCAATCTTACTTCACTGCCTCCTTTGCTGTACAGGTAGTGCATGAGTACACGAGCCAGAGGAAAGGACCCGCTATATTATCATCTGGATATTGAAGCCATTTGCAGAAAGATCCGAATGAATAAGCGTGCTCAGGAAGGCTCGAGTAATCAAACAATGGAAGATAATGTGCCACAGCCGGTTATTCAACCGCAACCACCAATGCTAAATGCAGAGGAGCAAGCTGTGCTTCTCCAAGAAGTTCAAGCTATGAGGGCACAGATCCAACAGTTCAACCTGGAGAGAGACCTCGAGAGGAACAACCCGAATGGAAGGGATGTTCGCCATAACCTACTATTCGATGACAATCCCGACAGTGGAGAGGATGACAACCAGGATCTGCCAGGGGATTCTGATGATGAGGAAGAAGAGGAAGCCATGCACAACCGGTATAAACCTCGGTTCAAGGAAACAGACTTCAGGATTGGCATCAATGCCAATAATTTTGAACTGAAGACCGGATTGGTGCAGATGGTGCAGCAAAACCAATTCGGTGGAAGACCAACTGAAGATCCCTATGCGCACCTGGATAAGTTCCTGATGCTCTGCAACACTGTCAAAATCGGAGGAGTCAGCAAGAGTGCCATCCGAATGCATCTGTTCGCATTCTCTCTGCGGGATAAGGCACAATCATGGTTCACTGCATTAGACAAGGGGAGCATAAGGACATGGACTGAACTGAGAAATAAGTTCTTGGATGACTTCTTCCCCCCAAATGTTATCAGGCAGCGAAGAAAAGAAATCATCAGGTTCGCTCAACGACCCGATGAAAGCTTCAGTGAGACGTGGGATCGATTCAAAGAGCTGCTGAGATCATGCCCCGGACATGGTTTTCCGCCAGGAGAGCAGGCAGAGGCCTTTTATGAAGGGCTCAATGAAAAGACCGTCAAACAGGTGGACACCACACTAGGTGACTCCGTCATGACAAAAAGCGGAAAGAAAGCCATGGAATTCTTCCAAAAGATGGCTAACAACACTCAAAGGTGGTCCTCATGCCGAACTCGGCCTGTAAAAGCAATCGAGAAAGTGGTGGAGAAAGTCGCCGAACAACCTGATCTGGCAACTGAACTGAAGAAGCTAAAGGAAGAATTCGCGACTCTAAAGCAAGAGAAAGCAGTCGCTGCTGTCGAGGCGGTCCAAGCTCCAATTGAGGGAGACAATGCTGAGGTAAATTTCATTCAAAGGGGCGGCTATCAAAACAATTACCGAGGAGGATTTCAGCAACACAATCAGCAGCATAACCAGCCCTATACCTTTAATCATGCGAGAAATCACCCTGGATTCTCCTACGCAAACCCTCAAGCTGCAGAGCAACCACCACCAGGATTCGCCGTACAGGATGGGGCGATAGTTGAGAAGAAGAAGCCAAATCTCGAGGAGATTTTGGCTAAGTTCATGGAAGGTTCCACCAATACGGTAGCCAATCTCAAACAAGAAATATCGGGCGTGAATCAAGTCAGCCAGATCGCCGATGCCCTTGGGATGAAACACAAGCCGGGACAACTCCCAAGCAACACTCAGGTCAACCCCAAGAACCAGAATCAGAGGAATCAAGTGAACGCCATAACTCTGTGAGGGGGTAAATCCTATGAAGGGCCAACGCTAGCAGGTACAAATACCCGGGATGAAGGAGAAATCGAGCAAGATGAAGAAGTCAGCGTAGACGAAGTCCCATCGACCGACGCGAGGCTTTCGTCGATCGACGAAGCATCAAAGTCCCCGTCGATCGACGCAGATGCACGTCGATCGACGTCCTCCCCTGCTCCACCTCCGAAGAAACCGCCTCTGCCATTTCCGCAGCGGTTTGCCAAGGCCAAGATGAACGAAAGGTATGCACGTTTTCTGGAGACGATGAAGAAGGTGCACATCAACATTCCATTGGTCGAGGCCTTGCAAGAGATGCCCGGGTACATCAAGTTCCTGAAAGACATGGTCTCTCAGAAACGACCCTTCTTAGAGCATGAGACGGTCAACCTATTCGAAGAGTGCAATGCTATCATCTAAAAGAAGATGCCAATGAAAAGGGAAGACCCAGGATCCTTCACAATCTCCTGCGTCATCGGAGGGGTGACCTTTTGGGAAAGTCCTTTGCGACTCCGGTGCTTCAATCAACCTGATGCCATTGTCAATCTTCAAACGGTTGAAGATCGGAAGTATCGAGCCCACAACAATCTCGCTTCAGATTGCCGATCGATCAGTTACTTTCCCGAAAGGCATTGTGGAAGATGTGCTGGTGAAAGTGAAAGACTTCATTATCCCAACCGATTTCGTGGTGCTCGATATGGAAGAGGATCGCAACATCCCTCTGATCCTTGGAAGACCATTCCTGAAGACCGGAGGAGCATTAATCGATATTCGAGACGGCAAACTCACATTCAGAGTGAACAATGAGTCGGTGACATTCTCGATCTACAATGCAATGCAGAAGCACAATGATGGAAGCTACACAGAGGAATGCCACATGATTAACTGCTTCAGCCCGGTAATTTCTTCTCCATTCACTTCTCTCAAAAGCGAACCAGACTTCCTAGAAAACTGCTTGCAACACTCTCTGTTCTCGTCAACAAATCTGGACGAGGCAACCGAGGAAATCTTGGATCTGGTCATGGAGCTGGACGTGTTCGAGGAGATAACTCGGGAAAAAGAAATCAAAAGAGAACCACTGCCTGATCGATACAACCAGAACAACTCAGAAAGGGTGGAAAACAAGCTCCCGTCGATCGACGCCACTGCATCATTGATCGAGGCCGCTGCAAAAACCACGTCAATCGACGGAGGGTCTTCGTCGATCGACGTTGACCTGAGGCAGCCGTGCTCCAGCTCTGATCCACCAGTTCTGGAACTCAAGACACTTCCGGCACATCTCAGGTACGCATTTCTGGGTTCGGATGATACTTACCCTGTCATTGTTTCTGCCTATCTTACACAGGGGGAGTTGGACAAACTGCTGCAAGTTCTGCGGAAATACAAGTCCGCCATCGGATGGACTTCGGGGGATATCAAGGGTATCAGCCCTTTGCTGTGCATGCATAAAATCATCCTGGAAGAAGAAGCCAAACCAAAGAGACAAGCACAGCGACAATTGAACCCAATCATGCAAGAAGTTGTAAAGAAGGAGGTTCTCAAACTCCTAGACCATGGCATGATCTACCCAATCTCCGACAGCAAATGGGTGAGCCCTACACAAGTAGTAGCCAAGAAAGGGGGGATGCAGATAGTGAAGAATGACGATGGAGATGAAGTTGCGACAAGACCAGTCACGGGATGGCGGTTCTGCATTGACTACCGAGCTTTGAACACCGCCACGTGCAAGGATCACTTTCCCCTACCCTTCATCGATCAAATGCTTGATAGATTATCTGGGTACCCTTTCTATTGTTTTCTTGATGGTTACTCAGGGTACAACCAGATAGCTGTGGCGCATGAAGATCAACACAAAACAGCATTCACCTGTCCTTATGGAGTATTCGCCTACCGTCGCATGCCATTTGGATTATGCAATGCACCGGCTACCTACCAAAGATGCATGATGGCAATCTTCCACGATCTGATCGAAGATGTCATGGAGGTATTTATGGATGATTTCTCAGTTTTTGGTAGCTCATTCGATGTTTGTCTGCAGAATCTGGCTACTGTACTTGAGAGATGCACTGAGACAAACTTATGCCTCAATTGGGAGAAGTGACACTTCATGGTGCGAGAGGGGATTGTGTTAGGACATCGAGTATCAGCCGAAGGACTAGAAGTGGACCGAGCCAAAGTGATAGCCATTGAAAAGATGCCACCGCCGACAAATGTCAAAGCTGTCCGAAGTTTCCTAGGCCACGCCGGATTCTATAGGAGGTTCATCAAGGACTTCTCAAAGATATCTCGGCCCCTATGCAGCCTTCTGGAGAAGGACGTCTCCTTCGTGTTTGATGACGATTGTTTGAAGGCCTTCGAGAAATTGAAAGAGGCGCTGGTGACTGCACCAGTCCTGACATCACCAGACTGGAATGAGCCCTTCACATTGATGTGCGATGCCAGTGACTACGCTGTTGGGGCAGCCTTAGGGCAACTGAAAGGAAGACTCTTCCATGTGATTCAGTACGCTAGCAAGAGCATGAATCCAGCCCAATGCAACTACACCACCACGGAAAAAGAGATGCTCGTAGTTGTCTATGCCTTCGACAAGTTCCGACCATATTTGATAGGCTCAAAGACAACTATTTTCACCGACCATGCAACCATCAAATATCTGTTCGCAAAGCAAGATGCCAAGCCTAGACTGATCCGGTGGATACTGCTACTACAAGAGTTTGACTTGGACATCAAGGACAGAAAAGGAAGCAAGAACTTGATTGCCAACCACCTTTCAAGACTCGAGCCACCGGTCGAAGGGGATGATCAGCAGATGATGATCCGAGAGACATTCCCCGACAAACAGATCTGCGCTGCTAGGGAATTGAAAGAGATGTACGAGTCCAAGACACCTTGGTATGCATATTTCGCCAACTACTTGGTTGGCGGTGTTCTTCCTCCGGATTTAGCTCCATATGCAAGGAAGAAATTTCTGCATGACGTCAGATTCTACTACTGTGAGGATCCCTACTTATGGCGTAGATGTGCTGATGGCGTCATTCGCCGCTGTGTGCCCCAGTCCGAGTGGCAAAAAATATTCGAAGCCTGCCACTCATCTCCTAGTGGTGGCCATCACTCAGCCAACCGGACCGCATTCAAAATCCTTGCCAGCGGGTTCTATTGGCCATCCATCTATGAGATCTGCCGTGGATGGATAACGGGTTGTGATCGCTGCCAGAGGACCGACAATATCTCACGAAGTAATAAAATGCCACAGACGCCGGTCATCGAAGTTGAGATCTTTGATGTTTGGGGGATCGACTTCATGGGACCCTTTCCACCATCCTAAGGGTTCTCATACATCCTCTTGGCAGTAGACTACGTATCACGATGGGTTGAGGCTACTCCAACAGTCACAAATGACTTCAAGGTAGTCATCAAGTTCCTACAGAAGCTGATAACGCGATTTGGGACACCAAGAGCTTTGGTAAGCGACGGGGGATCCCACTTCTGCAACAAACGGCTTGCTACCCTTCTCGCCAGATACGGAGTCAAACACCGAGTCACCACTCTATATCATCCACAAGGGAATGGGCTGATGGAGCTGTCCAACCGAGAAATCAATCAAATCTTGGAGAAGACGGTAAAGCAAAGAAAGGAGTGGGCGGCAGTGCTTGATGACGCATTATGGGCATACCGCACTGCCTACAAAACACCAATTGGGACGTCACCCTACCAACTAATTTTTGGAAAGTCCTGTCACTTGCCGGTGGAGATGGAGCACAAGGCTTGGAGAGCAGTGAAAGAACTTAACCTAGATTGGAGGACAGCCGCAGAAGAGCGCGCCATGGCATTGAATGAATTAGAAGATTTCCGAGATGAAGCTTATGAGAACAATGTCATCTACAAGAATCGAGTGAAGAGGTTCCACGACAAAAGGATTCGCTCACATGTTTTCCATTCAGGTGACAAGGTTCTTCTCTTCAAATCCCGTCTTCGATTCATGCCTGGGAAGCTACAGTCAAAGTGGGTCGGACCATACACCGTGATCTGCCAATTTATGAACGGTGTAGTTGAACTAGCTGGCCAAGATGGGAAGAACTTCAAGGTGAACGGACAGAACCTGAAACCATACTTCATCCCACTTGAAATCAAAGCAGTGGAGAAGTAGTACTTGAACCGTCCTTGAAGACACAGGTATTGTCGAGCTAGCGACATAAAACCAAGCACTGGTTGGGAGGTAACCCAAGAGTTTACTGTTTTTTTTATTTCTGTTATTTTCAATTCAGTCGAGTCGAGTCAGTCAAGTTTTGTATTTTCAAAAAACTTTCGAGTTGTTTTGGGTCCAGTCATCTGTCGGAACGCGTCGATCGCATTTCTTGGCAGCGATCGACGAGGAAACCTTGACCACGTCGATCAACGAGGAAGTTTTATCTTCGTCGATCGACGGGAATGCCTCGTCGATCAACACGAACAATTCTGAGGACAGGACAGAGACGGGTTTAAAACCCAAAACCCTCATTCCTTTCACTCACAAACACACTTGCACGATTTTTTTTCTCTCCAAACACCCATTTGAATTTTCTTCTCTCCAAATCCGACGCTTCCACCCACGGTATGTATCCTAACACTCTCCTCTTCGATTATTTCATATGATTGAAGGATTTGAGCATGATTTTGTTAGAAAATTGAGTTTGGAACCCTTGTATCCATTTTTGCATTTTTGACGATTTCGTTGTTTTCCATGATGATTAGTCGATATGGTTGATTGTTTTAGTCGATATACTTCTTTATCTTGGATGGGTTGCTTGGATTGCTTTGAATTTGATGATCGTAGTTTGGGGGATAATTTTTGTTGGGGGTGTTGTTCATGTCCTGCTATTTTGGAGATAATTTTTTTAATCAATGATGTAATATGCTAGGATAGGGGATGAATTGCATGAATTTCGAATCAATTTTGCATGGGTAGATACATTTTGTGGACAATTGTGCATTTGATTGTTGGAATGTTGGGAATTTTTTGAAGTGGTTTTGATATACTTTGACATTTTTTCCACTACCCTTGCAGATTGATTATGGACTTCCTACCCACATTCGCCAAAAAAGCTTATGAGCGATGCTTTCGGAAGCTCTCAAGCGACGAGTTTGCTGTCCGACAGACACTATACCCATGTCCGGAAACAATGCATCGGCTGGGAATTCGAGCGGATGTGGAAGCCCTGCTGCGGCGAGTAAACTGGATTGCTTGGATGACAGCACGGTGGCCGACCTATCCGTCACTTGTCCAGGAGTTTCTTGCCTCACTCCATGTTTATGAGGTTCAGCCAGAGTCGGAGCCTACCACCATCGCATTCCAGCTTTTGAATGAGCACTACGAGATACCAAGGGACATGCTTGAAGAAATCTGGGGAGTCCGAAAAGGGGGAGTTGGCTTTCTTCCCCCGAGCTTTGACATTGCCAGCTTCTGGAGCCAGATAGCAGCTGATGCTAAGGAGGACTTGCGGGAGATTGACTCGGTGAACCTGAAGGCTTCCTCCATCAACAATCCAGTGTTCCGATATCTCCAGAGATGCATGGGGGTGTCTATCACCGGCCTACACGAGAGCGGCAAGATGAGAGTGGGGGAATTGTACGCCATCTACTGCATGCTGACCGGCGAGGAATTCAGTTTTGCGGCGTTGGTGATGGACCATTGGAGGCATCAGATCAAGGCCTCCAAGGGCAACATCTGGAGCGGGTGATTGATTACCCCGATTGCGGAGTACGTGGGCATCGATCTATCACAGATCGAGTCGCTTGAGGATGACAGTTGCGGCCTCGGCACCGGGACCCTGGTGAAGATGTTGACGCTGTCACCACGGGATGCGGGTTGGTCCCTGCGGATGTCCAATGGGGACAGGTTCCCACTTCCTCAGAGGAACCTCACTCGCGTCACTGATTATCACTTCCGTGATAATTGGTTGATGAGCACACCCGCCCACTTGAGGCTCATGGTCGGAGCACAAGGAGGTCCCGGCACCTCCAGACTTCATCACCGACCGCTAACGCAGCCCGACCAGCGACTGCCACAGACGCCTCCAGAAGGGCCCGAGGAAGAGGAGCCAGAGGATGAGAGGCATGATGGAGGAGGAGAGCGGAATCACAATCAGACTGGTGGGCATTTGTCCGGTCACTTTGCGGGAGAGTCTTCATCTTCCGGAGGAGTGGATCTGGCGATGATGTACCAGTTCATGCAGCAGGCTGTTTTGCATGCCGAGGAGCACACCCGGCAGGCGAATTTTTGCCAGCACGTGACCACGAGGCTCAACACCCTTGACACGCAGATGCAGCGCCTTCTCCTGAACACCCAGCCCGACTCTATCTACATCCGACGCCACAGAGAGTGCCAGGACTGCCGGCGGCGACTACCCGTTTGGCCTGCCCCCGATGTTGAGATGGAGGATCCTCCGGAGGAGGAATGAGGTACCGTTTCCTTTTTCCTTATCTAACTTTCAAACTTGTCCACTCCTTTGAGTGAAACAAGTTTGGGGGGATGAGGATAGGAAAAGGGAAACGTTTGTTTGTTTTCATTTTCCTGCTTTATTTTAATTTTCGTTGTTTCGTTGTTTTTCTGTTTTTGTTTTTGATTTTTGTTTTTTCTGAACCATCACCATCCTTGTTCTTTTGCTTCAGTGTGAACAATTGCTCTCTGCAAGGCTTTTTACTCAAAATTAGTATTTGTGAACTCTTGATTTGTGATACTTGTTCTGTGTTGAATAAGTTTTGAACTCTTGATTTGTGGTACTTGTTCTGAGTTGAATAGTCTTGAGTATTGTTTTAGGAGCTTTTGAACATAGGACAGTCGGAACTACTTTTGATTATGTTGGTGTTGGAATTGAATACTTGTCTTCCTTTGGAATTGAATTGTTAATTGATAATTGAGATATTTGCTGATTAAGAATGATAATCCATGTGATAAAGTAGGTGATGATAGGAGCTGCTTTGCTTGATAAGTTGATCTTCGAAATATAAATTTTTGCATGATAACTGTTCAGAATTGGGTAATTGTTGAGGAGTAACAAAAATTTCTACCTTGTGAGAAATTGTGCCATCTTTTCGTTTGATGAGTGACAAAGTCATTAGATTCACTTCCTAGAATTTGATGAATTTCTCTCTTGAGGTTGCATAAGTGTGGTAATAGGGTGAAAATGATTTTAGGCATGTTCTTTCGTAGCCCATCTCCCATACACTCGCCTTGAATTTTCACTTGCAACCCCCTTGAGCCTTGAAATTTTTTTCTTTGTTTGATTAGGAGGGTTGATGAACAAGAAACTGTGATCTATTGGAGGATGAAAACTGTGGGATTGTGATATGAGGTTGTGTGCAAAATTAGGGGTTCCTAAGGAAAAATTTCGAAAAAAAAAGAGTGAATATTGGTGAATATGAACGAAAAGAGAAGATAAAAAATTTGAGAACAAAAAAAATTCATATGTGTAGTTCACAGAAGCCAAAATAAATCTCGAACCCTGAAAATTACAAAAGAGAAGGAACAAGATTGTGTGTTAGAAGAAAAAAAGCATGTGGGCAAGATATGCTAAAGACTTGGTGTTTGAATGAAATATTTTGAGTCACTTAGCCAAAAATATTCTACCTCTTAGGTAAGCCACATTACAACCAAATCAAGACCTTTCTGATTCCCTGAAAAACCACACTAACAAGCAGTGGAGAGATGAGAAATTTATCAAACTTATGGTGAGGTAAACTAAAACTTTGAATGAGTGAATTTCAAAGCCTTTTTACTTGATCGAGCGATGAGTGCAAACACTTCCGGGTGAGGTTCCTCTTCAATAATTTAACAATTAGAATTTGTTTGAATTGCATGGTTTATGTGAATAAGTGATACTTAGATTGCAAAAGAAGCTTGTGAGGCATTGCACACTTGTATCTACATTTGATTAGATTTCTTTTCTGTGAATTGATCGAGGACGATCAATGGTTTAAATTTGGGGGAGTTGATAAGTTAGGATTTTCACCAACTTAACTGGTTGTTCTTCGACTAAATGTGTGGTGTAAAGATCATTTTTGTACTTGTTTTTGTGCATGAATTGGCTTTTGTACCCGTAATATTGTGTTTGATGAATCATGCAGGTTTTTAGTCATAAACAGAGAAGAGTTTGATTTCCAGTTTAAGGTCCACGTCGATCAACGAGGATGTCTCGTCGATCGACGAGGAGATTGAAGAAGGAGCGATCGACGAAGGAAGAAAAGAGAAGATCAATGGAGTTAGCAACCACGTCGATCGATGCCATTCTACATAGATCGACGAGGGTACTTCATCAGCATCGATCGATGCCAATCTCCCACGATCGACGCGAGTTCGGGATTCCTAGTCTGCATCTGTTTTGAAGATAAAGCCATATCTACACTTAGATATTGTATGATACATTCTCCACTATTATATAAAGCCATGTAAATTCGTTTTTTCAGAGAGAGAGACATTAGAATACTCACAAGATTTTAGTATTGAAGATTAATTAGAGATTCCCAAGGTTTTTGAAGTTTATGTTTGAAGACAGAGTCCTGAGGGATTATTTTTGGATTCCGATTTTTATGCAATTCAGGTTTTATTTTTCTATGATGAATATTACTCTGAATATGTGTAACTAATCTCTTCCTCAGATTCTAGGGTTTCGAATTATCACTGTATGCATGTTTTGATTAATTGAATTATTTTCCCTTTCCCTTTCCCTTCGTAGTTTGTGAAATCTGGGTTTAATTCATAATCTTGAGTTTGTTGGCCACATCTTAGGATTAACTAGTTGATTACTTGAGACGTAATTGTAATAGTTTTCAATCGAAAGAGATTTTCACAATATAATCTGATTTCTTGTCGTAACTGAAGGAGATTGATTGTAAGGATAAATCTGTAGATCTTTGGAGTTAATTAATTTATCTTGAGACCGAGCGGAGATAGGTAATTGATTAATCTACTTTACGAATTGTCCAACAAAGAAGTTTGTAATACTTTTCTGATGTTTCACTACGAAGAGGAATTAAAATTGGGAAATAATCAATTTACTCATTCATGTCATACTTGATAAGGAGATATTCCTAGAATCTGTATTTCTCATAACTGTTTTCAACCAAAGTATTTTAATTTACTGTTTATTTTTTTTTCCTTACAAGGATTATGATTTGCAAAACAACCAAAACCCAAAACTTTACTTTTCCTAACCAGTATTTTAAGAACGCCTGATTTAGTATTTAGGAATTTTCGTCTTTTCATTCTCTGTGGGATCGATAATTTTATTTGCCGCTATATTATTAGCTTTGCTAAGTCGCTTGTTAAATAATTTAGCGATCAAATTTTGGCGCCGTTGCCGGGGAATGAACAGAATTAATCTTACTATTAAATCTGTGATTAAAGTACTTATTTAGGCTGTAATTTTTGTATTTTCCTTTAATTTCTCGTGTTTTCGTAATTCACGTCGATCGACGCTTAATCTCGTCGATCGACGCCATATTTTCTTCCTCGTCGATCGACACTTACTTTCGTCGATCGACGCCTTATTTGTTTTCAGATTTCCAGTTTTTCGTATTTCAGTTCGTTCCATTTATTTTCAATCTTACTTCACTGCCTCCTTTGCTGTACAGGTAGTGCATGAGTACACGAGCCAGAGGAAAGGACCCGCTATATTATCATCTGGATATTGAAGCCATTTGCAGAAAGATCCGAATGAATAAGCGTGCTCAGGAAGGCTCGAGTAATCAAACAATGGAAGATAATGTGCCACAGCCGGTTATTCAACCGCAACCACCAATGCTAAATGCAGAGGAGCAAGCTGTGCTTCTCCAAGAAGTTCAAGCTATGAGGGCACAGATCCAACAGTTCAACCTGGAGAGAGACCTCGAGAGGAACAACCCGAATGGAAGGGATGTTCGCCATAACCTACTATTCGATGACAATCCCGACAGTGGAGAGGATGACAACCAGGATCTGCCAGGGGATTCTGATGATGAGGAAGAAGAGGAAGCCATGCACAACCGGTATAAACCTCGGTTCAAGGAAACAGACTTCAGGATTGGCATCAATGCCAATAATTTTGAACTGAAGACCGGATTGGTGCAGATGGTGCAGCAAAACCAATTCGGTGGAAGACCAACTGAAGATCCCTATGCGCACCTGGATAAGTTCCTGATGCTCTGCAACACTGTCAAAATCGGAGGAGTCAGCAAGAGTGCCATCCGAATGCATCTGTTCGCATTCTCTCTGCGGGATAAGGCACAATCATGGTTCACTGCATTAGACAAGGGGAGCATAAGGACATGGACTGAACTGAGAAATAAGTTCTTGGATGACTTCTTCCCCCCAAATGTTATCAGGCAGCGAAGAAAAGAAATCATCAGGTTCGCTCAACGACCCGATGAAAGCTTCAGTGAGACGTGGGATCGATTCAAAGAGCTGCTGAGATCATGCCCCGGACATGGTTTTCCGCCAGGAGAGCAGGCAGAGGCCTTTTATGAAGGGCTCAATGAAAAGACCGTCAAACAGGTGGACACCACACTAGGTGACTCCGTCATGACAAAAAGCGGAAAGAAAGCCATGGAATTCTTCCAAAAGATGGCTAACAACACTCAAAGGTGGTCCTCATGCCGAACTCGGCCTGTAAAAGCAATCGAGAAAGTGGTGGAGAAAGTCGCCGAACAACCTGATCTGGCAACTGAACTGAAGAAGCTAAAGGAAGAATTCGCGACTCTAAAGCAAGAGAAAGCAGTCGCTGCTGTCGAGGCGGTCCAAGCTCCAATTGAGGGAGACAATGCTGAGGTAAATTTCATTCAAAGGGGCGGCTATCAAAACAATTACCGAGGAGGATTTCAGCAACACAATCAGCAGCATAACCAGCCCTATACCTTTAATCATGCGAGAAATCACCCTGGATTCTCCTACGCAAACCCTCAAGCTGCAGAGCAACCACCACCAGGATTCGCCGTACAGGATGGGGCGATAGTTGAGAAGAAGAAGCCAAATCTCGAGGAGATTTTGGCTAAGTTCATGGAAGGTTCCACCAATACGGTAGCCAATCTCAAACAAGAAATATCGGGCGTGAATCAAGTCAGCCAGATCGCCGATGCCCTTGGGATGAAACACAAGCCGGGACAACTCCCAAGCAACACTCAGGTCAACCCCAAGAACCAGAATCAGAGGAATCAAGTGAACGCCATAACTCTGTGAGGGGGTAAATCCTATGAAGGGCCAACGCTAGCAGGTACAAATACCCGGGATGAAGGAGAAATCGAGCAAGATGAAGAAGTCAGCGTAGACGAAGTCCCATCGACCGACGCGAGGCTTTCGTCGATCGACGAAGCATCAAAGTCCCCGTCGATCGACGCAGATGCACGTCGATCGACGTCCTCCCCTGCTCCACCTCCGAAGAAACCGCCTCTGCCATTTCCGCAGCGGTTTGCCAAGGCCAAGATGAACGAAAGGTATGCACGTTTTCTGGAGACGATGAAGAAGGTGCACATCAACATTCCATTGGTCGAGGCCTTGCAAGAGATGCCCGGGTACATCAAGTTCCTGAAAGACATGGTCTCTCAGAAACGACCCTTCTTAGAGCATGAGACGGTCAACCTATTCGAAGAGTGCAATGCTATCATCTAAAAGAAGATGCCAATGAAAAGGGAAGACCCAGGATCCTTCACAATCTCCTGCGTCATCGGAGGGGTGACCTTTTGGGAAAGTCCTTTGCGACTCCGGTGCTTCAATCAACCTGATGCCATTGTCAATCTTCAAACGGTTGAAGATCGGAAGTATCGAGCCCACAACAATCTCGCTTCAGATTGCCGATCGATCAGTTACTTTCCCGAAAGGCATTGTGGAAGATGTGCTGGTGAAAGTGAAAGACTTCATTATCCCAACCGATTTCGTGGTGCTCGATATGGAAGAGGATCGCAACATCCCTCTGATCCTTGGAAGACCATTCCTGAAGACCGGAGGAGCATTAATCGATATTCGAGACGGCAAACTCACATTCAGAGTGAACAATGAGTCGGTGACATTCTCGATCTACAATGCAATGCAGAAGCACAATGATGGAAGCTACACAGAGGAATGCCACATGATTAACTGCTTCAGCCCGGTAATTTCTTCTCCATTCACTTCTCTCAAAAGCGAACCAGACTTCCTAGAAAACTGCTTGCAACACTCTCTGTTCTCGTCAACAAATCTGGACGAGGCAACCGAGGAAATCTTGGATCTGGTCATGGAGCTGGACGTGTTCGAGGAGATAACTCGGGAAAAAGAAATCAAAAGAGAACCACTGCCTGATCGATACAACCAGAACAACTCAGAAAGGGTGGAAAACAAGCTCCCGTCGATCGACGCCACTGCATCATTGATCGAGGCCGCTGCAAAAACCACGTCAATCGACGGAGGGTCTTCGTCGATCGACGTTGACCTGAGGCAGCCGTGCTCCAGCTCTGATCCACCAGTTCTGGAACTCAAGACACTTCCGGCACATCTCAGGTACGCATTTCTGGGTTCGGATGATACTTACCCTGTCATTGTTTCTGCCTATCTTACACAGGGGGAGTTGGACAAACTGCTGCAAGTTCTGCGGAAATACAAGTCCGCCATCGGATGGACTTCGGGGGATATCAAGGGTATCAGCCCTTTGCTGTGCATGCATAAAATCATCCTGGAAGAAGAAGCCAAACCAAAGAGACAAGCACAGCGACAATTGAACCCAATCATGCAAGAAGTTGTAAAGAAGGAGGTTCTCAAACTCCTAGACCATGGCATGATCTACCCAATCTCCGACAGCAAATGGGTGAGCCCTACACAAGTAGTAGCCAAGAAAGGGGGGATGCAGATAGTGAAGAATGACGATGGAGATGAAGTTGCGACAAGACCAGTCACGGGATGGCGGTTCTGCATTGACTACCGAGCTTTGAACACCGCCACGTGCAAGGATCACTTTCCCCTACCCTTCATCGATCAAATGCTTGATAGATTATCTGGGTACCCTTTCTATTGTTTTCTTGATGGTTACTCAGGGTACAACCAGATAGCTGTGGCGCATGAAGATCAACACAAAACAGCATTCACCTGTCCTTATGGAGTATTCGCCTACCGTCGCATGCCATTTGGATTATGCAATGCACCGGCTACCTACCAAAGATGCATGATGGCAATCTTCCACGATCTGATCGAAGATGTCATGGAGGTATTTATGGATGATTTCTCAGTTTTTGGTAGCTCATTCGATGTTTGTCTGCAGAATCTGGCTACTGTACTTGAGAGATGCACTGAGACAAACTTATGCCTCAATTGGGAGAAGTGACACTTCATGGTGCGAGAGGGGATTGTGTTAGGACATCGAGTATCAGCCGAAGGACTAGAAGTGGACCGAGCCAAAGTGATAGCCATTGAAAAGATGCCACCGCCGACAAATGTCAAAGCTGTCCGAAGTTTCCTAGGCCACGCCGGATTCTATAGGAGGTTCATCAAGGACTTCTCAAAGATATCTCGGCCCCTATGCAGCCTTCTGGAGAAGGACGTCTCCTTCGTGTTTGATGACGATTGTTTGAAGGCCTTCGAGAAATTGAAAGAGGCGCTGGTGACTGCACCAGTCCTGACATCACCAGACTGGAATGAGCCCTTCACATTGATGTGCGATGCCAGTGACTACGCTGTTGGGGCAGCCTTAGGGCAACTGAAAGGAAGACTCTTCCATGTGATTCAGTACGCTAGCAAGAGCATGAATCCAGCCCAATGCAACTACACCACCACGGAAAAAGAGATGCTCGTAGTTGTCTATGCCTTCGACAAGTTCCGACCATATTTGATAGGCTCAAAGACAACTATTTTCACCGACCATGCAACCATCAAATATCTGTTCGCAAAGCAAGATGCCAAGCCTAGACTGATCCGGTGGATACTGCTACTACAAGAGTTTGACTTGGACATCAAGGACAGAAAAGGAAGCAAGAACTTGATTGCCAACCACCTTTCAAGACTCGAGCCACCGGTCGAAGGGGATGATCAGCAGATGATGATCCGAGAGACATTCCCCGACAAACAGATCTGCGCTGCTAGGGAATTGAAAGAGATGTACGAGTCCAAGACACCTTGGTATGCATATTTCGCCAACTACTTGGTTGGCGGTGTTCTTCCTCCGGATTTAGCTCCATATGCAAGGAAGAAATTTCTGCATGACGTCAGATTCTACTACTGTGAGGATCCCTACTTATGGCGTAGATGTGCTGATGGCGTCATTCGCCGCTGTGTGCCCCAGTCCGAGTGGCAAAAAATATTCGAAGCCTGCCACTCATCTCCTAGTGGTGGCCATCACTCAGCCAACCGGACCGCATTCAAAATCCTTGCCAGCGGGTTCTATTGGCCATCCATCTATGAGATCTGCCGTGGATGGATAACGGGTTGTGATCGCTGCCAGAGGACCGACAATATCTCACGAAGTAATAAAATGCCACAGACGCCGGTCATCGAAGTTGAGATCTTTGATGTTTGGGGGATCGACTTCATGGGACCCTTTCCACCATCCTAAGGGTTCTCATACATCCTCTTGGCAGTAGACTACGTATCACGATGGGTTGAGGCTACTCCAACAGTCACAAATGACTTCAAGGTAGTCATCAAGTTCCTACAGAAGCTGATAACGCGATTTGGGACACCAAGAGCTTTGGTAAGCGACGGGGGATCCCACTTCTGCAACAAACGGCTTGCTACCCTTCTCGCCAGATACGGAGTCAAACACCGAGTCACCACTCTATATCATCCACAAGGGAATGGGCTGATGGAGCTGTCCAACCGAGAAATCAATCAAATCTTGGAGAAGACGGTAAAGCAAAGAAAGGAGTGGGCGGCAGTGCTTGATGACGCATTATGGGCATACCGCACTGCCTACAAAA
The DNA here is from genome assembly GCA_026898455.1 of Plectranthus barbatus. Lineage (NCBI taxonomy): Eukaryota > Viridiplantae > Streptophyta > Magnoliopsida > Lamiales > Lamiaceae > Plectranthus > Plectranthus barbatus. Next base: position 1,392 of record JAPKLW010006119.1, on the reverse strand, counting down.
CACCAATTGGGACGTCACCCTACCAACTAATTTTTGGAAAGTCCTGTCACTTGCCGGTGGAGATGGAGCACAAGGCTTGGAGAGCAGTGAAAGAACTTAACCTAGATTGGAGGACAGCCGCAGAAGAGCGCGCCATGGCATTGAATGAATTAGAAGATTTCCGAGATGAAGCTTATGAGAACAATGTCATCTACAAGAATCGAGTGAAGAGGTTCCACGACAAAAGGATTCGCTCACATGTTTTCCATTCAGGTGACAAGGTTCTTCTCTTCAAATCCCGTCTTCGATTCATGCCTGGGAAGCTACAGTCAAAGTGGGTCGGACCATACACCGTGATCTGCCAATTTATGAACGGTGTAGTTGAACTAGCTGGCCAAGATGGGAAGAACTTCAAGGTGAACGGACAGAACCTGAAACCATACTTCATCCCACTTGAAATCAAAGCAGTGGAGAAGTAGTACTTGAACCGTCCTTGAAGACACAGGTATTGTCGAGCTAGCGACATAAAACCAAGCACTGGTTGGGAGGTAACCCAAGAGTTTACTGTTTTTTTTATTTCTGTTATTTTCAATTCAGTCGAGTCGAGTCAGTCAAGTTTTGTATTTTCAAAAAACTTTCGAGTTGTTTTGGGTCCAGTCATCTGTCGGAACGCGTCGATCGCATTTCTTGGCAGCGATCGACGAGGAAACCTTGACCACGTCGATCAACGAGGAAGTTTTATCTTCGTCGATCGACGGGAATGCCTCGTCGATCAACACGAACAATTCTGAGGACAGGACAGAGACGGGTTTAAAACCCAAAACCCTCATTCCTTTCACTCACAAACACACTTGCACGATTTTTTTTCTCTCCAAACACCCATTTGAATTTTCTTCTCTCCAAATCCGACGCTTCCACCCACGGTATGTATCCTAACACTCTCCTCTTCGATTATTTCATATGATTGAAGGATTTGAGCATGATTTTGTTAGAAAATTGAGTTTGGAACCCTTGTATCCATTTTTGCATTTTTGACGATTTCGTTGTTTTCCATGATGATTAGTCGATATGGTTGATTGTTTTAGTCGATATACTTCTTTATCTTGGATGGGTTGCTTGGATTGCTTTGAATTTGATGATCGTAGTTTGGGGGATAATTTTTGTTGGGGGTGTTGTTCATGTCCTGCTATTTTGGAGATAATTTTTTTAATCAATGATGTAATATGCTAGGATAGGGGATGAATTGCATGAATTTCGAATCAATTTTGCATGGGTAGATACATTTTGTGGACAATTGTGCATTTGATTGTTGGAATGTTGGGAATTTTTTGAAGTGGTTTTGATATACTTTGACATTTTTTCCACTACCCTTGCAGATTGATTATGGACTTCCTACCCACATTCGCCAAAAAA
>JAPKLW010006118.1:0-18348 GCA_026898455.1 Plectranthus barbatus | reverse complement strand
GTGAAATAAGACCAAATCTGGATCATTGATTAATTAAATAAATGGATGAGATTTAATATTTTTTTAAAAAAAAAATCGCTGCATATATAGACACAAAAAGTTGCATATAAGGGTATTACAATCTTTAAACCATAAATTAAATCTTCCCACATTTTTTATTACGAAAATTAAGGAAGGTAGTTGCTACATTTACGGTTTTTGAATATTTAACCCATTACCGCACTTATTTTACAGCAAAACCAACTTCACCAACCTTTTTACTGCGATTTTGGGGAGAAGAAACTCGCCGTCACAGGAGGAAGAGAGGAAAAAAAGGAACTCTTTATGTAAATTCGAATTAGTAGAGTACTGCAATTATTATATTGTTATACTGCACATTTACAGGCGTAAAATCTGCAATAATTCAAAATAGAGAAACTTTTGTAAATAATTAATATTAAAAAACTCTTTATGTGAATTCGAATTAGCAGAATACTGCAACTATTATATCGTTATACTGCACATTTACAGGCGTAAAATCTGCAATAATTCAAAATAGAAAAAAATTTGTATAATAATTAATATTAAAAAAAACTCTTTGTGTGAATTCAAATTATCAGAGTACTGCAACTATTATATCGTTATACTGCACATTTACATGCATAAAATCTGCACTAATTCAAAACTAAAAAAATTTGAAAAATAATTAATATTAAAAAAATTCAAAAAGAAGCCTGTAAGTTTCATCTTCTCGCTGCCATTGCAAATCAGATTTCTTGGGAATTCCAGAGTTTGTTTCTCCACATACATGACCATATATAAAAAAATATAGACATACACAATGGGTGAGACAAAATTTAATCCAATGAACGGACTCATTATCACCATTGGCGCAAAAGAATTGATTGCATTTACACAAAGAGCGGTCTCGTTACCACCACTATCGTTGAAGAACTCACCTTGATAACAATGCCGCTGGCCAAAAAATTAGAAAAATAAATTACGTAAAGTTACAAAAATATAATAGATATGCATATTATGGGGGAGTGAAATAAGGAAATGGTTATGGGTTATGGCAACTGCAATATTATTATTATTATTCCCATAATGCCCAATGATTAGAATTTGTTATGAGGCCCCTGTACTGGCAGTGTAGAGGTCTCCTTCGATTCTGGTTAAGGCTCCTGAGCTGGTTGTGTAGTGTTCTCCTCTCCAAACTGCTTCACAAGCCTTCTCCTCTTTTTCTTATGCTCCTCCCCGAGCTTAGTTAATGGGGGAAGGTCCTCCATCACTTTTTGCAAGCTCTCCTCCTGCTGAGCCGCAGTCTCTTCATCCATGTTTCCATCACCACCACCATTACCATAATCATCTTTGCTATCGTACTCCTTGGAGTCACTTGGCTCTAAGGGTGTTCGTGGTCCAGTTCGGCCGGTTTTGGAGGAAAATCTCAGTCAAACCAATAGGTACGGTTTGAAATTTTTGCAAACCAAACCGGCAAAATAATTTAGCCAAACCAAATTGACCAAACTGAATAAAAATGTTTAGGTCCGGCCGATTTCACCGTTTTGTCGATGAGGGTGGAGGCGAAAGCGGTCGGAGTTGAGACATGCATGAGGCTGGAGGTAAAAAAACAAAATAGGTTAGAGTTTGATATGTTATATGATTTTGATTTTTTGATAATATATATATATATATATATATAAGGCACCATCTTGTGTATATATATATATAAGGCACCATCCTGTACATCAATTTTAACAGACAAAAAATATAGAATTACATTTTCTGGCATGGTATCAGAGCAGCTCTTTCTTGGGACTGTTTCTATTTTTGTTCTCTGATATAATACACAGCCTTAATTGTTGTATCTTTCGATCTATTCCCCAGCCTCAATTGCTGTTTTTTTTCCAATCAACTCCTCTGATTGGTGGCCTTCATTGTTGCCTCTTTTTCATTCATAAAACCCCCTAGCCATGTCTGAAATATCTAAAACTCATAACACCACCCTGTCTAAAATAGTTCAACCCCAACAACTAGTTGAACTGCAGAGTATTCAAGCAGCACCACCACAAGAGGCTACAAGTTTCAGCCAAGAAGAGATTGACAAATTGAAGCCTCTCATCAACAAATTGGAGAAACCCTCAGGTAGTTGTTCCTTGGTGTATTCTAGTAAGTTTCCTTTATCTGTTGGATTACATGTCTCGGATAGTACCTTCGTCAATTCTTGGGTCTTGGATTCAGGAGCAACAGATCACATGACCAACTCACCCAACACCTTTCTCTCTTACACTCCATGCCCTAGTAATAGGAAAATTGCCACAGCTAATAGTTCTCTTATAATTGTAGCTGGTGTAGGAGATATTAAAATAAACTCATCCTTCACCTTAAAAAATGTTCTCCATGTCCCAACCTTATCCACAAATCTTATCTCTGTTCAAAAACTTACCCAAGACATACCATGCAAGGTAGTTTTTTACCATAATCATTTTGTTATCAGGACCAGGCTTCGGGGAGGATGATTGGACGTGCTAGAGAAAGGAACGACTTCTACCATCTTAAAACACCAACTCAATTAAGCATTCACACTAGCAGGTTACATCACTCTCTCATATCCAAAACACCTCAAACCAACAGAGACAAAATTTGGCTTCACCATCATCGCATGGGTCATCCATCTTTTAGAACTATCCAAGTTTTGTTTCCTTTTCTCTTTAAGGGTCTTGATGTCAATCAGTTTCATTGTGAAGTCTGTCAGCTTGCTAAACACAAGCGTGTAACATTTCCAATTAGCAATACAATAAGCCCTTCTCCATTTAATCTTATTGATAGTGATATTTGGGGTCCCTCTACCATTCCAAGTGTGTCTGGAGCAAGATGGTTTGTTTCTTTTATAGATGATTGCACTCGTGTTACATGGGTTTTTCTTCTTAAACATAAATCTGATGTTAGTACCGTCCTTCCTAATTTTCTCTCCGTGATTAGAAATCAATTTGGGGTTACCATAAAGAGGTTTCGATCTGATAATGCGAGGCATTACTTCAATCACACACTTCGCACCTATTTTGAAAAAGAAGGGATAGTGCATGAATCATCTTATGTTAATACACCACAACAAAATGGGGTAGAAGATAGGAAAATGGGTCATCTCCTTAAATCCACTTGAGCCCTATTGTTCCAAAAAACTGTGCCAAAGTCCTTTTGGGGGGAAGTCGTCCTTACTTCTACTCACCTCATAAATCGATTGCCTACCAAAGTCTTGGGATTCAAGAGTCCAATGGATAAACTTTCCACATTTTATCCCCACATACAGACCACAAATAACCTTACCCCTCGAATATTCGGGTGTGTATCCTATGTTCACATTCATAATCACAATAGGGGAAAGTTAGATCCAAGGGCCTTGAAAACTATTTTTGTTGGCTATAGCTCCACTCAGAAAGGGTATTAGTGTTATCACCCTCCTTCAAAAAGGTTCTTCGTCTCCATTGATGTAACATTTCATGAACATGAGTCCTACTTTATTGTTCCTTATCTTCAGGGTGAAAGTCCATTAATCAAATATAAAGATGAGTAGGGTTTTAGTGAGTTTCTTCCTTCTATTATTTTTCAACAAACTGCTCCGGTCATACCTGAAAGCTCTACATCCCGTGAACCTATACCTGAAAGTCCAACATCACATGAACCTATACCTGAAACTTCTACATCCCTTGAACCCGAATCTGGCTTAGGTGAATCTATTCATGTAAATTCAAGATTTGGAAAGGTGTTTACAAGAAGGCAGACGGTTGATCCCGCATCTGGGCATGCTCAAGAATCCAATCCGGAACCTGATCATGAGGTAACATTTTCTAACCCTACTTTGCAAACTGAAACTGAGCCTAATGAGAATGAGTTGAATCTTCCCATTGCTATTAGGAAAGGAACTAGAGAATGCACCAAACGCCCACTTTATCCACTTGCAAATTATCTCTCATTTAAACAATTTTCACCTTTACATAAAGCCTTTCTCGTTAGCCTAAACACCATTGATATTCCTACCACTCTATCTGAGGCATTAACCAATGGAAAATGGAAGCAAGTTATGGATGAGGAGATGAAGGCCTTAGAGAAGAACAAAACATGGGAGGTGGTACAACTGCCAAATGGAAAAACACCTGTGGGCTGTAAATGGGTGTATACAGTTAAGTATAAAGCAGATGGGTCAATTGAGAGATACAAGGCCAGATTGGCTGCTAAAGGGTATACACAAACTTATGGCATTGATTATCTGGAGACATTTGCACCGGTAGCAAAAATGAACACCGTGAGGATTTTGTTGTCCTTAGCTGCTAACTATAGTTGGGAGCTAGAGCAGTTCGATGTGAAAAATGCTTTTCTGCATGGGGATTTGGAAGAAGAGATCTATTTGGACTTTCCACCAGGACATGGGAATAACTTATCTGGAAATAAGGTGTGCAAGTTAAAGAAAACATTGTATGGGCTTAAACAATCTCCACGGGCATGGTTTGGGAGATTTGCTAGAGCTATGATTACTATGGGATACAGACAAAGCCAAGGAGACCATACACTCTTCATCAAACACTCAGTTTCACGGGGAGTTACAGCTCTGCTTGTTTACGTGGATGATATAATTGTGACAGGTAATGATGATAGGGAAAGACAATTGTTGAGCCAAAATTTGGCTAAAGAATTTGAGATTAAAGTCCGAGGAAGGTTAAAGTATTTTCTTGGAATTGAAGTAGCTCATTCCAATAAAGGGATTTTCATTTCGCAACAGAAGTATGTGTTGGATCTTTTGAAAGAAACTGGCATGACAGCATGCAAGCCAGTTAGTACTCTTATTTTGGAGGATTTGAAAGTTAAGTGGGATGTTCCTATGAGATTATATTGTGATAACAAGTCAGCAATTAGCATTGCTCAAAACCCGGTTCAGCATGACCGAACCAAGCATATTGAGATTGATAGACACTTAATAAAGGAGAAGCAGGATAATGGTTTAATTTGTACACGCTATGTCTCCACACATGGGCATCTTGCAGATGTACTCACTAAATGATTGAGTAGTTCGGTATTTGAGAGCATTGTATTCAAGCTGGGAATGGAAGATGTCCATTCACCAGCTTGAGGGGGAGTGTTGGAGAGTGGGTATAAATTAGAGTTATTTATGGTTGATTTGATTCCCTAATATTAGGCTAGGTATTTATTTGATTTGTATCAAATTCCATAAATCGTGGGATTTAATTGATTTTCTACTAGGATTAGCTAGGTTCATCATGTATATAAGGCACCATCTTGTACATCAATTTTAATAGACTAAAATTATGGAATTACATTTTCTGGCAGTATCAATTTTTTGAAATTATGAAATTATGTCTATGTTTAATATATTAGGTAAATATGTTCTCTGTTAGTAAAAATATTAATTTTGCGCTAAGCCATTCGTTAAATATTGATGTATCAAATGACATGGCTTTTTATTTTGTTAGGAATACATATTCTAATGTTTACTCTATTAAATAAAAATATCATTTCTTTAACAAAGTTAATTTCATATCAAGTCACATGTTAAATATTTATACATCAATGACATTATAGTTTTTCTATTTGATATTATTTTTTAAAAATAAAAAATAAAAATGAAGATTTTCAATAAAACAATGTCACTTGAAAAACTTTTTAATTAAAAATAAAAAATCCTATCATTTAACAAGTCAGCATTTAATATGTGACTGAACGCGAAATTAATGTTGTTATTAACTGATGACATATTTACTTAATATACTAAACATTGGATCATAATTCCACAAATTTAAAAAAATATTGAGACAAAATCACCTACCATAATTTTAAAAAACTGAGACAAAATCACCTAATTAAATCAAATTTAAGATATTTTGAAGGGTTAAAAAAAAGTGATTGAAAACAAAATTCAACATTTTTAGGAGTGTGGTTAAGACAAATGATACTTTAATTCCAACAGATTCATCGCTTTTTTCTACCCATGGGTAAAAATAGTTCCAGGGAAAGGAATTATAAGGAAAAAAACTACACAAATGCATTAATATTTCCTCACCAATCCAACACCATGCATTTTTTATTTCATCCAATTGAAAAGTACATAAATCTTCTCCTTCAACTTCGCTTGCTTCTTCTGCATCATAAGCCATCAATAGGAAATGAATCAAATACTAATAAGCGAGGATATGCTACATAAGAATTAACACGATAAAAACTACACAAACGCATTTAACCATTGATTTTGATTAACTGAGGGCCAGGATTAGTTTTTTTCAAATTGGCAGTTAAAAAGAAAAGTTATGCAAATTGATCAACCATAATATACAAGCTAACCAAGCGTAATATACTAATTAATCAAGAATTATTAGCATTTTAGCACAAACTACTTTTTAGCACTGGATCCGCTCCTTATATATATAAAGAGAAAGACAGAGAAATGATATGTTGTCCGCCTGATGTGAGCAACCCCTGAGCACCAATAATATTATATACCCTAATTGGGTGGATAAACCATATGGCTGAGCTTATAAAATTAATATAAATTACAATAAATTAAAATTATAAAAGAATAAGTTCAACCATAGGGTTCATCCATTAAATTAGGGTATATAATAATCTTGGTGCTCATGAATTGCTCACATAAGGTGGGCATCATATCATTTCTCTCTCTCTCTCTCTCTCTATATATATATATATATATATATATATATATATATATATATATATAAAACAGATCTGGTGAGAAAAAATGTTTGTGACAAAATGAGAAAAGCTGGATTAAGTATACCACATTTCTCATTTGATCATGGGAGGATTTCTTCTCACTCGATCTAATATATATATAGTATTCACAAAAACGACAGGAGTTCAGTACGGATTGGAATAAGCAATGGCAATATTCCATTTCCGCCTTTATCATCAATTTGAAAATTGAATATCTTTTAAAGGTTGAAATTTGAAATTAAGTTTGCATATATACATACCTGTTCGATCAGCTACAACGGGATGGGATGTGATTATACAATGGAAAGCCTGAAATGACGTGCAACGTTGTCAGGCATCATATTGTCCTCCTTTACCTTTACTTGTAATTTCATGGCTGATTCAGCTGCACATTCACAGAAGAACAAGTCCAACTCTTGAAAGCTCGAAACATCAGCCAACTCAATTGGGACTTCAAGAAGATCGCCACAATACCTAAGTTGAAGGTGTTTAAGTCTAGGGAATTGCTGCTGAGAAATCTTCCAAATCTTCAAATTCGTGCCTCCAATATGCAAAACTTCAAGATGACGAAAATCTCCAACATTCGCCTCCCAGATCTCACCAGAAAATGCATAGTTTTTTAGCTTGAGCACCTCCAGCTTATCAAGTGACCCTATTATAGACATCTGACTCCAAGGAAGATAAGTACGAGATAATGATAGGATCTTCAATTTGGGTGGAAATCTGTCAACTGGAGGAAGGCTGAGCAAACAGGGAAACCCATCATCATTTATTAGTTTCAGGATTTCAAGAATGCCCAATGTCCTCAAACTCTTCTCTTCCAGTAGCATGGCTAGGTTCCCACGAACACTCAACCTTTTCACATTACGGGCCCTATGAAAAACATCTGTAGTGCAACTCCTTGGTGAGATATATCCGAGTGTTTGAATCTTCTCACCACTAGCTCCTGCACTTCTACTTTTACTAGTCTTGGCCGCAGGCAAAGTAGCTGATGCATTTGTTTTAAAATGCCTCAAGTGGATCATATTTAAAATATCTGCCTTTATATCAAGGGTTGGAGATCTCGTCTTAATAACAACAGTCTGAATGTTCTCAAGACTCGAAAAGTCAGACGGAAGAACCTTTATATTGGCTGACAATACCATGTACCTTATGTGAAGCAATAGGTACATGTCACTAGGAATCTTAGTGAACTCGAAGGGCAACACATCTAGAACTCTGAGCTGTTTGAAACCAGCGGGAATGACCGATAACTTATCGCGTGGCATGATCACTCTATCCCTAGAAAAACATGTGAATGTGTGGACACTTGGGCCACAGGGGTTTCTTGAAAGAAACTTCCCGACACTGGAATCAATGGATAGACGATGACACTTGAGTAATTGATCATTGGAAAGTGATCCTCCAATATCACTAGACACCATAATTTCTTCCCCAACATTACCAGCTTCAGTTATGCAGAAATCACGTATTTCATGATGAATGCAGCAGATTTTGACTTTACCAATGCCAATCAACTTTTGTGCTCCAACTAATTTCCTGCTAACAAGATCCTCCAAATTATTTTCTGCAATTTCTTCCAAACTCATCTGATCATCGTTTTGCTGTATAAAGCCTTCTGCAATCCACATTTTGATCAATCGCCACGCTGAAATATCTCTATGTCCGGGAAATATCCCCATATAGAGAAAGCATTTTCTCAGATGACAGGGTAACCTTTTGTAGCTCAATGATATAACTTGTTGGATGAATACAGATGGGTCAGAAACAGAACGGTGAAATGTGGTAAGGATACCAGAAACTTCTTCCCAGGCTTTCTTTCTGACGCTTGATGGCGCTTTAGAGTATTCAAGAAGAATGCCTCCCACGACCTCTACTGCAATATAAGGCAGCCCAGCACACAACTCTGCAATTAGTCTACATTCGGCTTCCAACTCTGGAGGGCACTCCGGCTGATTATTACCAAAGACTTGTTGGATCAAATACTACAACACAAATACATATAACAAGGCTACAGCCTTCTTCTTTCTCAATAGAGCTACAGCTCTTTTTTTTTTTTTTCTCTATGTTTTACAACTCACTTCTACATATTATGAGCTCCTGGATGTGTCTATTTATAGGAGATAAATTGCTGACTTCATTGCTTACATATTGTGCTAATTATTAAAAACTTCAGCCTTCCTTCTTTGACTCTTTATCAAGCATGCCACCTTTGACAAATGTGAGTTTGAATTTCTAACACTCCCCCTCAAACTCGACTTTCCATTCCGAGCTTCTTCTTCATTTTTTGAAATGTTTCCGGCTTCAATGGCTTCGTAAATATATCTGCTAAATTCTCTTCAGTTCTGCAGTGCACCAATTCCACAATTTTGTCATTTACCTGTTCCCGGATAAAATGATATTTTATATTGATGTGCTTGCTCCGACTGTGTGACACTGGATTTTTCGCGAGAGAAATAGCAGATTTATTATCCACATAGATAGTAACCGGACCTTCCTTTGCAAGATTTAATTCATCCAATATGCAGCCTAGCCACATAGCTTGACATGCGCACGCTGCTGCTGCAATATATTCTGCCTCACATGTCGAGAGAGCAACTGTTTGTTGCTTTTTCGATGACCATGAAAATATCGCTGAACCGATATGAAAGGCATAGCCCGAGGTACTTTTCCCGTCATCCAAATCTCCACCATAATCACTATCTGAATAGCCAACTAATTTGGAGTTTTGAGAATGTGTATAAAGTAAACCATGATCGAGTGTACCTTTAATGTATCTCAAAATTCTTTTAGCTGCCATGAAGTGATCTTGCTTTGGCTTCTCCATATACCTACTTACCAGTCCAACTGCATACATAATATCTGGACGAGTAAAAGTTAGGTATCTCAGACTTCCAACTAAACTTTTGAACAATGTCGGATTTACCGACTCTCTCATTGAATCAACTCTGAGCTTTATGCCTGTTTCTGCTGGCGTGCTCACTGCCTTGCAATCTTCCATTCTGAATTTTTTAAGAATCTGTTCAGCATAATTCTTTTGTGATACAAAGATCCCGTCTTCACTTTGCTTCACCTGGACTCCAAGAAAGTATGACATTTGACCTATATCTGTCATCTCAAATTCATTAGCCATAACTTTCTTAAAATTATCGAACATACCAGGGTTGTTTCCGGTAAAGATCATGTCATCCACATACAAGCACACGATCATAATATCTCCCCCTGAATTTGTTTTTGTGTAGAGTGCATGCTCGTAGGGACTTTTCACAAAACCATTCTTCTGAAAGTATTCATCAACCCTTGTGTTCCATGCTCGCGGAGCTTGCTTTAAACCATACAAGGCTTTCTTTAGTCTGTAGACTTTATTTTCCTTGCCTTTTTGAACATATCCGGGAGGTTGCTCGATGTAGACTTCTTCTTCGAGATAACCACTCAGAAATGCTGACTTAACATCCATCTGAGAAATCTTCCACTGATTTTGAGCTGCGATTGCTGTAAGAAGTCGTATGGTATCAACTCTTGCAACTGGAGCGAATACCTCATCATAGTCAATCCCATATCTTTGCTTGTAGCCTTTAGCCACTAGCCTTGCCTTGTACTTTTCCACTTCACCATCCTGATTGGTCTTTGTTTTGTAGACCCATTTGACACCAATTGCTTTGTGTCCTCCTGGAAGATCTGTGAGCTCCCAAGTATCATTCTTCTTAATTGCATCAATTTCTTCATCCATGGCTTTGTTCCATTTGCTTTCTTCAAAAGCTTCCTCAAATGTCACTGGATCACATTCAGCCATTAAACAGAATAGCGAATAATCAAATGTGGTTTGTACCGGACTTGTTGCTTCATAGATGTCATTCAGATTCCTCATTTTTCTTGGTGCTCCCCCTGAACTGTTGCTGCTGCTACTTCCTGAACTCAACGGTGTTGAGGCAGGAGTTTGTTGAGTTGGACTTTGTGGAGGAGTTGGATCATCGTTTCCATCACTTTCAATATTGGAGTCATCACTATCATCATCATCATCAAAGAACAAACCTGCAACTTTTCTTTCTTCCTTGCTCCATTTCCAGTAATCTGATTCATCAAATTCAACATCACGAGAAATGATTAATTTTTTCGTTAGTGGATTATAGAGTCTGTAAGCTTTGCTCCTTTGATCATATCCAGTAAAGATGCACTTCTCTCCTTTATCATCCAGCTTTTTCCTTTTCTGATCAGGAACATGGGCATATGCAATACACCCAAAAATTCTGAGATGACTGACTGATGGTTTGCTACCACTCCATGCTTCGTTTGGAGTTTTGTTTCTGACACTTTTTGTTGGACAACGATTCAACAAATAAACTGCACATAACACAGCTTCAGCCCAAAAAGTTCTTGGCATGTGCTTTGCTTTCACCATACTTCTTGCCATGTCAAGAATAGTGCGATTTTTCCTTTCTGCAACTCCATTTTGCTGAGGAGTATACGTCGTTGTCAACTGATGATTGATTCCATGTGCTCTGCAGAAGCTTTTAAACAAGTTTGAAGTGTACTCGCCTCCTCTGTCTGACCTGAGTACTTTCAAATAATGGCCACTTTGTTTCTCTGCCATTGCTTTGAATTCCTTGAATTTATCAAGAGCCTCTGCTTTTTCTTTCAGGATATACACCCAACTTTTCCTGCTAAAATCATCAATAAATGTTAGGTAATACCTGTTACCTCCAAGTGATGCAACATCAAATGGACCAGCAATATCTGTGTGAACAATCTCCAATGGCGTTCTGGCTCTCCATGATTTTCCAATGGGAAAACTTTGTCTGTGTTGCTTCCCTTTGACACATGCTTCACACAAATTTTCTGGTTCATTGATTTCTGGCAAACCTTTCACCATTTTTGTCTTGGATAATAATTTCAAGCCAGAAAATCCAAGATGACCAAATCTCAAATGCCATAACCACGAGTCATTTTTAATGACCGACCTCAAGCATTTTTGCACCTTCGTCTGCATGTCAAGAGTGAACAGACGATTCTTTGACATCTCCACGTTGGCAATTAATTCCTGAACTTGATTTCTGATAATGAGAGAATTATCCTGCATTTGTATATTATATCCTTTCTCCACGAGTTGGCCAAGACTTATGATGTTACTTTTCAAAGCAGGAATATAATAAACATCATTTATAAACTTCTTATCACCATTCTTTAACACAATAGTGATGGTACCTTTTCCTTTTACTGGGATTTTTGACGAGTCACCAAAAGTAACTTCTCCACTGATTGTGTCGTCCATCTCAGTAAATAAATCCTTGTGGCCACACATATGATTGCTAGCACCAGAATCAAGATACCATATATTTTTCTTGCCTTCTTCATCTCCTCTGAATGTGAGAAACATAGCAGAACCCACATCTTTGTCTTCTTTTGCTGCTGCAAAATGACTCCTTTCTTTTACCTTTGGAGATCTACACTCATAACTGAAATGACCATATTTGTTACAGTTGTAACACTGAAACTTAAATTTGTCACCTCGTTGTTGAAATTTGCCTCTTCCTCGGCCTCTGAAATTTTGACCACGACCAGATGAGTGATAGCTTTCATTATTTTGGCCTCTGCTGAAGAACTGTCTTCCAGGTCCTCGTCCACCATGGTAGCCACCTCTGCTACGTACAGAACTGCTACTATTTGAATTTTCTCCGATGGACATCTTACTTTGTAAAGCTTTCTCCATATGGCTTGGCTCATCATACTGGTTTATCCTTTGTTCATGAGCTTGCAGTGAACCCACAAGCTCATCGATAGAAATTGTTGATAGATCTTTTGACTCCTCGATTGATGTAACAACATAGTCAAATTTTCTTATCAACGAACGAAGGAGCTTTTCCATTACCCGAACATCATCGAGACTTTCGCCGTTCCTTTTCATCTCGTTTGTCACGGTTTTCAAACGCGTAACATATTCACCAATGTTTTCTGAGGACTTCATCTTTATATTTTCGAATTCGCCACGGAGTACTTGGAGTCGTACCCTTTTGACTTTCTCGACGCCTTGGAATGATTTTTGCAAAATCTCCCACGCCTCTTTTGCTGATTTTGCTTCTGAAATCTTTTCAAAGGTTGATTCATCGACACCTTGAAAAATTGTGAACATGGCCTTCTTATCCTTTTTTCGGGACTCCTTTAACACCGTCTTCTCGGCATTTGAAAGAGCGGCTTCGGCAGTTGCATCTGTAGGCTCGTCATAACCACTTTCGACAATATCCCAATTATCATAGGATCCGAGTAACACCTTCATCTGGATACTCCAATTCCCGTAGTTTGTAGCCGTCAACTTCGGAATTTGGGGCTGCATCATATTTGCCATTTTTTTTTTTGGGGGGGCTAAATTGCAATTTCTAGAAATTCGGGGACTAAATTGCAATTTCTAGAAATTCAAGGACTAAATTGCAATTTCTAGAAGTTTAGGGGCAGATCTGCAATTACCACAAACAGTGCTGACGTGTCAGATGACTGGATGATGACGTGGCTGCTGACTGCGCGCTGGTGTTGACTTTGCTGACGTGGCGGATGATTGGCCCGCTGACGTGGCGTGATGACTGGTCTGCTGACGTGGCTGCCACGTGGGTCGTCTTCTCCGGCGAGTCCTCTGCCGGACTGGTTTTTCCGGTTTCCGATCGGCGGTGGAGAGAGAAACTTTGACCGGATTTTTGGAGGCTTTCCGGTGGTCGAAAAATTCCGAAAAATATATATTCGGAATCCTCGCGACGAGAGCTATTCAACGGTACTCTCGAAACACAATTTCAGAACAAAAAATTTTGGACGAAATTTTGAGAAAAAATATAGAATTGAACCACCTGGCTCTAGATACCACTTGTTGGATCAAATACTACAACACAAATACATATAACAAGGCTACAGCCTTCTTCTTTCTCAATAGAGCTACAGCTCTTTTTTTTTTTTTTCTCTATGTTTTACAACTCACTTCTACATATTATGAGCTCCTGGATGTGTCTATTTATAGGAGATAAATTGCTGACTTCATTGCTTACATATTGTGCTAATTATTAAAAACTTCAGCCTTCCTTCTTTGACTCTTTATCAAGCATGCCACCTTTGACAAATGTGAGTTTGAATTTCTAACAAGACTACTGACTGGAGATCCGAAAAACTCTCTTCTACTTCCAAGAAACGCCTCATATGGAGATCTTTGTGATGATTAATATACCAACCAATTTCTTTGTCACGACTAGTGATCAAGACTTTACCCCCATTGTTGCTAGTTGGAAATGCATATCGGAGTTCATCCCAACCCTCACGACTCCGTACATCGTCCATGACAACCAAGAACTTTTCATTCGATAGAAAACCATCCACCATGATCTTTAACTCATAATATGCTTTGGTTTTAATTTCCTCATCATTACAGTTGAACACTTTCAAAATGGCAAGAAGTATGTCCTTCGATGTGAAGTCCTGCGATACATGAACCCATACACGTTTCGGAAACTGATCTACGATTTCTGGATCGTGAAAAATCTTCTCAGCAAGGGTTGTCTTGCCAATGTTAGGCATATCAACGATGGCAATGATGTCAAGCTCCTTAGTTTCTTCACTGAGGTATCCTTTAAATCTTTTTACCTCATCTTCAACACCCACCACGTTCTCTTTTTTTAAACCAGTAACCTATTTGGTTGGTATATCATTAAAATATTAGAACCAACACTATTGCAATTAAATCTCCTTCCTAACTCCAGAAATATGGAAACACATGCAACAAATACTAATGTATCAAATTTGAAGATTTTTACGTAATTCAAATAAAGCATAATAATCTCAAATTTTTTGGCTTAATATATATGAAGATCCATTTGCAAAATATTTATATAATTAGGTATTCATAAATTAATTAATGTTTATTTATTAGTGCCATGCCTCACACAAAAAAACAAAAGAATTACCCAAAATCTCTTCCAACTTCTCCAATTCAATAAAAGCTATAATTATCTGAACCAATCCATCATTTTAAACTCTACAAGATTTTAATATTTATTTCCTAACTCAATCTTTCATATCCCATACTATGTAGGCACTTGGTGCGATATAGACTAATCCCCTACAGAATTGGAAAAGTCGATTAAAATTGAACTTTTGTTGGACTTGGATCATGTAATCTTCACCAATCCCATAATCGTATGTTAAAAGTTAGTTTGTGTTAAATAGCAATGAATCTACGCTATTCATAAAAAAATGGTTGGGATTAAACCTTTTTGCAAAATTTTGTGTTTAATTGCTTTATAAATCATGTTTAAGCAATTATGCATGACTTATAAAATAATTAAGCATGACGAAAAGTGTGTTTTTTAATAATTAATGCTAATAATCTCAACCACTGATGCTATTGATCTAATGACTGAGATTCATTCCTATTTAACACAAAGTTTAATTTTAACACCTGATATCTCTCTCTCTCTCTCTCTCTCTCTCTCTCTCTCTCTCTCTCTCACACACACACACACACACACACATATATATATATATATATATATATATATATATATTAACCACATTCGAGATGATAAATAACAACTAATATCGACCTTTGATTAATCAAATCTAATAGTTGAGATATAACTTTTGACTCTTTTATTTCATTTTGATATTTTTATTTTAAACTCTAATTAAGTGTATTGGTAGTTATTAACAATTTTATAATCTCATACGTTTTTTTCCTTCTTGTTCTCAGTCTTCTACAATTTTATAAAACTTTAAATAATAGTAACTCACTCGATTTAAATTATTTTTTCACGTGGTATAGATCAAATCAAAGATACTTTAATTATCTTTTAAACGAAATCCATATTATATGTTCTGAGTACGATAATCATAGTGAAAATATAAACTAGTGATTTTATGCATAATTTTTATTAATGTTATAGTTTTATATACGTCATTGCTATTTAGTTATAGTTATTGCATTATATATGTTCATCAATCAGGATTATTCAATTTTTCATATTAATGTTATAATTTTACATATGTCATTGCATTATCATTTATATTATGTTGCGTTATTTATTTTTAGTTAATGCATTTTATATGTTCATAGATGTGCATTATTCAATTCTACTTATTAATGTTATAGTTTTGCACATGTTGTTAGATTATCCTTTATATTATATTGCATTATTCTTTATATTATATTGCACTATCTAGTTTCAGTTATCGCATTATATAAGTTCATTGATTATAATTACTCAATTCAACTTATTAATGTTACAGTTTTAGATATATCATTGCATATACTTTATAGTATGTTTCATTATTTAGGTTTAATTATTGCATCATCTTTTGTATAATGAATAAAATACTTATTTTTTACATTTACTATTATTGTTTTATTGCAAACATATGCAATAGAGATTTTATTTAAAAAATAACTAAATTATCTTTAATTGATATATGATATGTGAAAAATAACTTGTAAGTGATTATTTAAAATTTTATAAAAAAAAATAGAGAAGAGAGAATAATGAAAATAATAAACAAACATGTGTGATATATGAGAGAGAAAATGAAGATTTAATATGTTAAAAATATAACTGCTATAATTAGGGGATGTGGACCCGTGAATTTAGGAAAATCAAATAATGTTCAGGATATGTGTATGTCAAAAAGACCAAAATACCCAGATAATACAATAAATATATTCGGATGATGCAGGGAATTTTCCAACTAATAAAATTAAATCTAATCCATCCAAATTTAAATTAAAAGGTTGAATTTCAACCTTAAGGAGGCTGATTAACACAGCATATATATATATATATATATATATGGAACGGATCCGATGAGAAATGTCTTAACGTGAGAAAGTGAGAAAGATGCTTGATTGTGTTCATGAGGTTGCTTGATTGTATTCAGGTCGTCGCTTCATTGTTTTGTTACTTAATTGTGTTTTAGTTATGGCTTGTTTTAATATCAATCGTTGATTTTTTTAGATCTAATGGAGATGATTCATTCTTTTTTCTTACAGGAAGATTTTTTTTTACATGATCTCTCCTATATATATATATATATATTATTGTAAATTGTGTTGTAATTTCATTCTTTTTGGTCAATCTCATTACATGATATTTGTTTACAGGTTATGTCATATATCTATATATTAAAGGAAACAAGTCTAAAAAAAAACTATTCCCACTTAGCATTTATATTTTCCTCAAAAATCTTTAACAGCAATTTTATTTCCTTCAAATCTATTAATAAAAACATATAATATATAATTAAAATTGCAACCCAAAACCAGCTCCTATCCAAAATATGACACGATTTATTCCCCTTCTATGTTTTTAATTATATTAAAAATATGAAAGCAGAATAAGAAAATGCCAAGAACTTAAATATTAAAAAGTCTTGAAACTTTTGAGAATAATTTGTAGAGTATTTAAACATTAAATCAGCCTTACAATGAAATTCTAGGTTATCAAATTCCATATAATCTTAAATGTACAATTTCATATAATTAAGATAAAATTCGAACAATTCAATTAAATCAAGAGACAATCAAAATTTATCACCATGGCTATTCTTTGTGTTTACTTCTGTATATAAACACTAGATTTACACCCGCACGAACACGATGCACGAATTAAATACATAATATATTATTTTACAATATGAGAAATATAATTAACAAAATTATGCATTTTATATTTGTTTAGTAATCATTTTAAAATATATATATTTTTCATTCATCAATGTTATATATTCATATATATTAAAGTTATTTTTTTAACATTATACTTCTAACTATATATATTAATTTAATAAAATAAATAAATGAAATATAAAATGCAGTGAAAATTCATTTCAAATATTATACTAAATGAGATAAATCCTGTTGAGAAAATTTCCACCCAAAATTTATTTAAAATTGACAAATCCTGTGCGAGACAAAATATATTACATTCAATTTTTAATTATATTATATAAAATATATCAATACTTATTTACGGTGGTGGAATATTATATTTTTGTGCAATGCAAGGGTGAAAAACTAGTGCTATATACATGCAGCAAGACATACAATACACCCAACAAGAACATAAAACATTACATCAGAAAGTCTAATGATGTAATGAGCATATTTGTTTCTTTCTAAATTATATAAAGAACATAGAAATGAAGGGATAGAGTTGTTTTGTTGTTTCTTACCTCAGAAGGAAATGATTGAATTTGAACTTCCTCATACCCAAATGACTCTCGCTCCATTGATATTGTCTTTGCTGATTCTAAGAGGGACCTGCTGCAGTAATTTAAGTTGATTGTTTGAAGGTTTGGTATTTCTGCAAATTCCACCGGGATATCCTCCATCTCCATGTTCACCAGATGCAGGTGCTCAAGACATAGAAAACTGCCATCATCTGCTGCCCAAGTCTTCATCTCACACCCATCAATCAACAAGAATTTTAGTCGACAAAATTCATCAGCCTTTAGATTCCACACTTGGCCTTCAGTAGCACGAGTTTGCAGCTTCAGAACTTCAAGATTCGGCAATAAACCAACTACAGACATATATTCCCAAGGAATACGACAGTTACTTAAGCTCAATTTCTTAAGTGAACTTGGTAAGACAAAGTTCTCCCAAGTCCC
>JAPKLW010006117.1:0-18351 GCA_026898455.1 Plectranthus barbatus | reverse complement strand
TCGATGCCTTCACATTGCTTGTAACCTTTGGCGACTAAACGAGCTTTGTTTCTGATTACAATGCCATTCTCATCTCGCTTGTTCTTGAAAACCCACTTGGTGCCAATCACTGACTGATGTGATGGTCTCTCTACCAAGTCCCAAACATTGTTGCGAGTGAATTCCACAAGTTCTTCTTGCATGGCATTGATCCAATCGGCAGATTCTAGCGCAACTCCTATGGAAGTAGGTTCCATTTGAGAAATAAAACAAGTCAGGAGCGCACTGCCGTGTCGAGTCTGAACAGAACCTTCTGGATTACCGAGAATAGCATCGGATGGGTGATTTCTCAGCCATTTGGGAAGATGAGAATCTGCTGGCGTTGGTTCTTCTGACCTGATGACTGGTGCTTCCTGAACTTCACCAGTCGGAGCTGATATTGCAACTGGTGGTTGACCGTCACCAGTCGGAACAGTCTCTTCGTCAGCTTCACTCTCTGACTGATCTCCTGATCCTTCGGCGATAATTACCCCGTCAGCTGGTGCATCCACTCCAGCTGGTTCATCAGCTATTTCTGGTTCAAAAATTCCAGACGGAGTTCCCCCTGGATTATTGCCAGTTCCACTCAAGGAGATTGAGTGTAAGGTCTCAGCAAGGTCAATTGCATCACCGACCCTCCCGGATTGCTGATGGGCAACCGAGGATACTGGTTGTGAAGATGATCCAGTCATAGGTCTAGTCAAACCAGTTGGTTGAGCATTGAAAGAATTCCTACCCAACTGATCAACGACATCATTGACCTCAGGAACATCTTCAGCCAGTTGTCGTAATGTCCTGCGCACTAAAGTAGCTTCATCAAAAACAACATTGCATGTTATTTCCACAAGCTTGGTGGTCTTGTTAAATACTCTATAGCCCTTGTGAGAGGGATGTCCATATCCAACAAGGACACCCTCATCAGCTTTAGGCGAAAAAGCATTTAACTTCGACTTACCATTATTATGGACATAACATGGTGAACCGAAAGCACGAAGATGATCTAGAGAAGGCTTACGACCAAAATAAACTTCGTAGGGAGTTTTCTTGAGTCTGTCGTTGATCCCGCTTCTATTCTGAGTATAGCAAGCCGTCACCAACGCTTCTCCCCAAAAACTCTGTCCTAAGCCGGATTCTGCCAGCATGGACCGGACCGCTACTTTCAGCGTCCTGTTCCTACGTTCTGCCAGTCCATTCTGCTGCGGTTGCCTTGGTGCAGATCTTTCATGCTTAATGCCGGCTTCCGCGCAAAAATCCATCAGCAGACTGTTGCAGAATTCCGTCCCATTGTCTGACCATATCCGCTTTACCGTAGCTTCTCTCTGTTTCTGTGCTTTGACAATCAAATCTGGAAGAATGATTTTCACTTCATCCTTGGTTCTGAGAAGCTTTACCCATGTATAGCGCGAGTAGTCATCGACTACCACCAGCGAATAACGTCTTCCTCCAATGGTTTGAGGTGCTATTGGTCCAAAGAGGTCCATATGTAGCAATTCGAGTACCCGACTGGTACTGGGGCAGACTAGCGACTGGTTCTTGAAGGACTTCTTAGTTTGCTTGCCCTGCTGGCATGCTTTGCAAATTCCTTCCTTCTTGAATCCTCCCTTGGGAAGTCCTTCCACAAGATCATGCTTGGCCAGGTAGTTGATAGTTCTGAAATTCAGATGACTCAACCTTTTGTGCCACAGCCAGTTAGTTTCCATAGTACTGGTGGCCACGAAGCATGAATCTGTCTTCCCGCTTTGCCAGTCAACGGTATAAAGTCCTCCGTTCCGAATACCTCTCAGCTTGATCTCGCCAGTCTTCTCATCCTTGATCTGGCATTTTGATTTATCAAAGGTAATTGTATAACCATTGTCGCACAGCTGACTGATACTCAGGAGGTTGTGCTTGAGGTTGGTAACAAGGGATACATTTCTGATTCTGACATCGTCCTTCTCGATGCAGCCCTTGCTGATAACTCTGCCCTTGGAGTTATCACCAAATATGACTGGAGGTCCCTTGACCTTGGTGAGTTCTGAGAACAAGAATTCTTCACCAGTCATATGAGCCGAGCAACCACTATCAATGATCCACTCGCTCGACCTCTGAAGCTGTGTTGCATGACCTAGTTCCTGCAAGAAAGAAATGGAATTCATTTAGGTCCCCGATCATCTGCGGGTCCTGCAGGGTTAGATCGCTGGATAATTCCTTTCGGAATCCAGACTTGAGTGATTTTCAGCTCGGTTTTACCCTTGCTGACATCATTAATAACCTTTCCCTTCCTTTTGAAGTAATGAGTGCGTTTGGTTTGGGAAGGTGTGGTTGTGTGTGTATCTCCTTTGGAAGTACGCTTCCGCTGAGAGCTTCGGAAATGTTTTTCCGGTACATTGTGTTGCCTTGGTGGTCTCTGAGAGCGTGGACCACCATGGTTAGCCTTCACTGCCCTTTTAGAAAACTTGTGATTGGGCTCAGACCTCTGATAGGTATTCCTCCTATCAGGTATTATCCTTTTCTCAGAGTTACTCTGAGATTTGGATCCCTTGTAAGTATGCTGGTGACTGGCATACTTACGAGGTTGTGAGTGGATTCTCTTGACAGCTGGTGCTGGCTGTCGGATTCCACTGGTAGCTGACGCTGACTTCATCGCCTTAGAATTATTCGGCTTAGTCTGCGTCTTAGGGTGTGCTGGCGTCCTGTCAGCAGAGGATTTTGCCAGTTGAGGTTTTTGTCGTGATGACTCACCTATGTATCTGGTCTTATTATTCCTGTGCTGATCAGCCATACGGGACTGACTGGTTTTACCAGCTGGTGCTGATGCATTTACCAGTTTGCCCTTACCCTTATGAGTTGTGAGTTCGGGTTGGTTTATGCTCAAATCCTTTATAAATCCCAACCCGGACTTATCAGTCGGCTTTCTCCAATGACTTAGAGCCTTTTCCAAATCCTTGGAGCCTTTATTCAAAAAATTTATTTTATTTTCCTGCTCCAGAACGATGTTATGAAAATTATCTCGCTCAGTTTTTGCAATTTGAAAATTTTGAAGCAATTCAAAGTGAGTCTTTTTCAGAGTGGCTAGCTCTTCACCGATTGACCTAGATTTTTCAATCTCATTGGTCAAAATAGAAATCTGATTTTTTAGCGAGGTGTTTTCGCCAGCCAAGACATTCTTTATTTCATAAAATTTCAGAAATTCTTCCTGAAGAATATCTATAGTGACAACTTCTGAGTCGGAGCAATGCGACTCAGAATCGTCTAGAATGTGTGGAGACATGATATGCAATGAGGGAACAGATTGTACCTCATCATCAGCGGCAAGTGCTCGTTCTGCCTCACTGTCAGCACATTCTTCATTTT
Organism: Plectranthus barbatus; assembly: GCA_026898455.1. NCBI lineage: Eukaryota > Viridiplantae > Streptophyta > Magnoliopsida > Lamiales > Lamiaceae > Plectranthus > Plectranthus barbatus. The sequence continues at coordinate 15,000 of JAPKLW010006117.1, read as the reverse complement.
CTTCCTCTCCGAAAGCTACCATCAGCGCCAGTAGCGCTTCCTCTTCTGACTCTTCATCTGACTCATACTCTCCATCATCATGGTCAGGTATATCAGGAACCTCTGTCCTTGTCAGCATGGCCTTAGCAACGGCCTTGGATGCACGCTCTTCAAAGAGCTTCTTCAGCCTTTCCCGCTCATCTTTATCCACCTGTGGACATTCAAATTTAAGATGATCAGGGGATTGGCATTGATAACAAGCGCGGGGAGCTCTCTTGACGAATTTTCCATCAGTTGAGCTAAGAGATACTCCCTGTTTCGACTTGGCTTTCTCCAGAAGAACAGCCAGTCTCTTCATTTGTTGCTCAAGGTCTGCGATAGAGCTCTCGCTGCCTTTTGAGTTAGATCCCGACGGGGATGGGATCTCTTTCTGCTGGTTGTGCGGCCCAGCAGGTCTGTCAGTGTGGAAAGGCTTCTTGTGCTTCCACTTGAAATCCCTCTTGACGAAGTAGGCTTCGTCTTGTGTTTTGATGCTGGGAGATCCAACGGTCCGAATGGCTTCATTTTTGTTCACCATTTGGATATCCCACTCATGTGCTTGGAGCTGAGCAAATAGCTCCTTGGGAGTCATCTTGGATAGATCCTTCTCCTTAAGAGATGTGGTCTTCACAAACCAGTCCTCCTTGGGCATCTTTGACAGGATCTTAGCATTAAGCTCTGCATTCGAGTACTCCTTGTCCAAGGACTTCAGCTCGCTGACTATGGCATTGAATCTAGCCTCCATCTCCTTGATGGTTTCACCAGTCAGCATCTGGAATGACTCGTATTTGTCCACCGCAACTTGCCACTTGTTGCGCTTCATCTGATCTGTCTCCGTACAGAGACTATCAAGGTAGTCCCAGACTTCCTTGGCGCTGTCAAATTGGAGGGCTTCCTCCATCAGCAGTTCTGGAAGAGATGATAAGATCATCTCGAGAGCAACGGAGTCCAGCTGATTCCGCCTCCTGTCTTCAGCGTTCCATTCTTCTGGAGGCTTTGGGATCTCAGCAGCTGGGCGATCTCCTAGCTGGTGTTGTGTCTTGGTGATCTCGATCGGCCCTTTCTCCAGTACGTCTTTCATCTCCGGATGGATGCTTTTCAGCTGAATGAGTGACCTCTTTCGCCATATATCATGCTTCTCCGGATTGTAGTTGAGCAGCTTCGGGATATTCATCTTATGTACCTGAGCTAATCAACAGACAGAAAGAGTAGAGTGCAAGGAAACTTGGATCTCGGTCCTAAGCGACTCAGTGTACGACCAGTCTAGAAAGACCGACCGCGCCTGATACCACTTGATGGTCCCAGTTTATCAGAGTATAACACATTTCGATACGCAGCGGAAATAAAGTTAATTGTTTCTTGCACGCTACTTACACACAGCTGACAACTGGCAACTGGTCAGCTGGTGCTGGTTACTCAGTACGCAGCTGACAACTGGTCAGCTGGTGATTCAAGACTTAGAATATATTAGCCTTGTTTGCACAGTTATTTATCAGTTTCAGGATATACTCCAGCACTTGAGTGCTGGGTTTAAAATATGAATGAAATGCAGAAAGCTGATAAATAACAAAGGATTTTATAGTGGTTCGATCAATCGATCTACGTCCACTCTCCAGTCGAAGCACTGGAAATTCCACTAAGAGTAATCAGGTACAGGTATCCTACGATCTATCTCTAGCTGGTGAATGCCTCGTCCACCAGTTCACTAGATCAACCGCTCCCGGTCCTGGATCCTTCTTCAACTCTTCACAGCTGATGGAGTGCGAGCACGTCACTTCAACCTCCACAGCTAGCTGGGTGTTTTAGTTCTCCCTAGAACGTAACAGACTCTACGGCAGAATGCCCGTAATAACTCGAGTGCTGGTGAGCACAGGAGCTGCTGTGAACTCTCTCGAAGAAGAAAGAACACCAAGTGAGATCTTTAACTTACAAGCTTAAAGCTTGAAGTCTCGTGTTTGATAAATCAACACACGGAAAGCCTTAAGAAAAGCCTCGAAAGTACTTTATGCAATCTTGCACTAATTTCAGTTCTTTCGGTGGTTGAGCAGAGATATCTAATTCAATGTAACAACCGAGTCATTAGTTCTGAATGTTGGTGGTTGCGACGTATTTATAGCCGTAGGAACCGATTCAAACTTTCTAGCCGTTTGGACGCATCCGGAAAGGTGTCAGACTTCGGATGTCCTTCTGACGGCGGCAGGTATGTTTTTCCGGAAAGGAACCATACCTTAGACCGCTTTATCTGACACAGATCTCTTTGTGTCAGAACGGCTCTATTAGTCAGTCCGAGGAATAAGACTGGCGTCTTGTGACTGATAGACTTTAAGTTATCCTTCCTTAAAGTCATATTCTGTCAGTCGATTCCTCAGAGAATCTTCTTCTTGTCTCTACTACGCGGGGAGAGAGAATCTGGAATTCTGCTGGTAACATCTGACTGGTAGATCATACTGGTGATCTTGTGCTGGCAGTCTCTGCTGGTGACTTGCCCTGGCATCATCAAAGTCTACCAAATCTCTAGATGTTAACTCTTCTCGGAATCTCCCATGACTGGTGAAATCACCGCTGGTGAATAGTGTAAGAGCACGTATTCTCCTGGTAAGGTTTGTCAGCCGCCTGCTGATGAAACCCTTCCCAACTGGTGAACAGTAGCCAGTCATAAGTGCTTCATACCGCTGGTGAACAGTGTCAGCACGAGTCTTTATCAGCCGCCTGCTGATGAAACTTTTCCCAACTGGTGAACAGTAGCCAGTGGTAAGCGCTTCTCATGCTGGTGAACAGTGTCAGCATGAGTCTTGATCAGCTGCGACTTACAACTCAAAAGCCTAAACAAGACTTTACATTCAAGACTAGAGCTATGTAGAGACAACTGACGCTGGTAGGACTTAGGATTTGATCCACCAAAACTATAATCTAAACAAGTAAGCTACTGGGAAAGGAAACCTTAGACAGATTTCCCAACAATTTCCCCCTTTTTGGTGCGATCAAAGCCTAACCAGCGAGCACTCAGCTGATGAGGAAAGTTACACAGGATTTCAGGGTTTTACAAGTGAAACCTATCAGATCTAAACCCATGAAATTACTTCCTCAACATCAGCTCTAACCAAAAGAAATCTTCCCCCTCAACCAAGGAAAGATATTGCTCGTTTAAAAATATGGAAATTAAGATCAGAGCAAATAAGCATGTAAATAAATTTAACATGCAAGAAGAGTGCTGGTGCTGATTACACTGGAAGTGTAAATTCAGCTGGTAAGTAAGAACTTAGACAATTGTTGGACAATAAGAGATTGTCATCAACTTGTCAGTTAATCATTCCATTAGAGATTTAGCAATTACATGTACAATGAATGATAACTGACTAGTCTAACAGATTTACTTACAAAAACATAAAGAGACTAGACTATGGCTTGGAAGATGATCCTGGTGACTGAGTCCTAGCACCGGTGATGGACCTCAGGATCGCAGTAAGTTCGGCCATTTCTTGATCTCTCTTCCGTCTTTCTTCAGCAGCAATTCGCCTTTCTTCAGCTGCGAGGCGTCTCTCCTCCTCAACGATTCTGGCCCTCTCCTCTTCAGCCAGTGCTCGCGCCCTTTCCCCCTCTTGGATCCGCGCCAAAAAGGTGGCAACACCGGCGGTGACGGAATCCATTTGCTGCGCTACATCGGCTTGGAAAGTGGCGAAGCGTTGATCCATCCTGGCGTCGATGTAAGCAAGAAGTTGCGCAGGAGGATGAATTTCGGAGAGTGGCTGCGCTGAAACTTCTATGGAAGAGGAAGGCACGTCAGGTGCGGTATCAGCCATCTCTGGTGCAGACGCAGCTGGTACCTGCACTGGGGCGGGCTCCTCCGCGGGCACGTCAGCTGCTGCTGGCTCCTCCGCTGGAACTTCAGCTGCTGCTGGCTCCTCCGCTGGCACTTCAGCTGCTGCTGGCTCCTCCGCGGGCACTTCAGCTGATGCTGGCGGGCCTTGTACAAAAACAGGTGGGGCTGTGAAATCCACCAGCTGCCAGTCCTCATGATAAGGGACAAGGTCGCCCAAAACCATAGGAACAGATGGGACGGCAGTGGTCAGCCACCAACCTCTCGAGGGATCCTCCTCTACTATGTGGTCTACCAGCAGAGCGCTGGCAGCCATGTCAAAAAGAATAGCAAAATAAGGAGGGATCCGGGGGAGAGTGACAATTACTCTGATGCGGCGGAGAGCTTATATGAGCTGATATCCTCTGCTGGTGCTCTGGAACTGGAGAAATGGCAACTTAACCATTTTGGGCCTAGGGAGGCCGGAGGTTCCAGTCAGCTGTCGGTATTCTGCAATCTTCCTCAATCGGTGCCTGATTCGCCTGTTCGACAGCTGCTGATGGCTTTCAGGATCAGTATCCATGAATGTATTTGCCCATGCCTCCTCAGATCTCCAGTATCCAAGCCCGAGCCTGGCATACAGTACGGCACGCTTCTCCACTGTCAACTGGCGTTGGCACCAGTCGAATATCCTCCACCTCCGGAACTCCAGAAGTAGTTCCGCATTCACTCGCCACAGGTCTCTGTACCTGGTTATCATCTCCTCATCTACAGCGCTCTCCACTTCCGCTGTGATGGTTTCGGCATACTCATAGAGTGAGTAGTTGTAATACTCCATCGGGTGCAGGGGCAGGCACCAGTCGTAGATCCTGGAAGCGTAGACTGACTGGTGGGGGAGTCCGCTGATGGGGATAATGTTGAATGCTGAAGGCTCAGGCACTCGTGAATTTTGAAACGCCATGTCCCCGCGGTGCTCCCACCGGTGTACCCCTGTCACTCTCGATCGGAAGGTATCTTCATCAATCAGCTGGTGCTCATGGATACAGAGCATGTATGGCCTCCTTTCAGTTCGCACATGTCGTGCTGGCGCTGGGGAGGATGCTGTTGGTCGCCCAGAAGATGTAGAAGCTTCTGAAGGAGTTGGACGACTGGCAGGATGACGAGCCACGTCTTCAAAATTAGGGAATAGATCCCTGGGCTCCATCCTCTGCACCATGGAGTGATGTATCACCTCCTCAGCTGGAGCAGCTGGCTCCTCAGCCCTTGGCATTTCTTCATCATCAGAGAAACTCGCCAGTTTTTCCGGGGTGGTCGCCCGCTCAACAACTCCTCCACTGGCACCCCCTTGCGCGGCCAGTGGGTCTTCAGAATCACCTCCACCACCCCCTTGCGCGGGTGGAGGGATTTGAGGCACATCCTCCTCAGGCTGGTACATATCTACAAGAGATAGTACGTCCTCCTCAGCTCCCATGACCATCAGGCGCGTGAAGGATTCTTCAGAGAGGATCTGGCCTGGAGCTGGTGCTGGTGGCATGTCACTTGAAGTTTGGGCAACACCCCATTTTCCCTTTGCCACCTGATGCACTTGCTCCGCCAGTTGCGCCTGACGTCGAGAATCATGCTCAGCCTTTATCTTTGCAAAGGCTTCATCGAGGGCTGCCAGCTCAGCCTCCCTTTTTCGCTGGTCGGCCAAGGCCTTCAGCCTTGCCTGAGCCTGCTTCTTCCTCACAAGAGAAGCATTTTGCTCCTTCTTGGCTTGCTCCACCAGCTTCTGAGCTCTCGTCTGGACCCTCTTCCTCTTCCGGGTCATCTTCTCGATGGTCTCCTCCCTAGTCAGTCCCAAGATGGACTTCTCGACTGGAATTGAGATCTTCCCTGACGCAGAGTCATAGGCAGCAGCTGGCTGGGGCTGCTGGCGCTGGTGGGTCTTGGGTTTCTTGCTTGAAGGGGGCCTGGGGGCTGGCACTTGTGCTAATGCCCGAGGATGTATACCGGTTGCCTTGGCCACTGCTTCTTCCATAGAGGTGAATAAGGATTCAACCTCTAGTTTCCTTTTCAGCTCATCCTTGGCCGCATCTGGCAGTGGGAGAGCCACCGCTGGTACTTCCTCCCCTGTCTGTTCTGCATCTTCTTCAGAAACAGACTCATCGGGATCCACAGCCGTCTTCCCCTTCAGCCGGCGTGGCTTCTTGTAGTCGGGGACAGCCAGTTGCACCCTTGTGGCTGGGATGAAATCTGATCCAACCAGTTGCTCCCCCTGGTCGACATCATCCCCCATCTCTACCTCCAGTATGTGGCTGATGCGCAGGCCAAAAGACACTGCATGGAGGAACTTGCCGTCAGTTTTGACCGTGCAATTCTTCTCCACATTCTCCAGCAACCGGCCGAAGATGAATTCGGCCCAATTTTCGTATATGCCGTCCTCCAGCGCGCACATGACGGAGAATTTCTTCAGGCTTAGTTCGGCATAGGAGCCGACCTCACACTGGAGCATGCGCACAACAATGTCGCACACCATCTGCCAGTAATCTTCCATCTCTGACTTCTTCATGCTAGTTTTGAAGACAGTCACCCCTTCCTTCTTCCATTCGGTCCACCTCCTCCGGAACTCCACCGTATCGTCCTTGAAGTACGTTGCCACCTCCTCACCAGTACTCTTCAGCCCAAAGAGGTTGGCTAGGTACTCTACGTCGATAGTGATCAGGTGTCCGAACACCGACGTGGTGAAGGATTTCCTGTCATCAGCAATCACCGCGCGAGCATAGAACTCGGCGACCAGATGTGGGTGGAAGGTCCTGGGGGTTGCCGTCAGGTATGGTCGGAGTTGCTCATGGTCGATCATCTCCATGAGCTCCTCGCCGAAGTGTTTCTCGGCCAGCTTGTCGTTCAGAATCTTCTCTTTCTGAACTTGGGCTGTGCGAATCTGTGCGTGAGAGAGGCGATGTCGGGTGGCTGCTTTATTCAGCGAAACGAGCTTGCTGAATGGATAGGTATAATCTATGTCTTCTTCTTTGACAATGCCAGTGAAGGTTGGCATATGTGATTCGGCTAATGGCAAGTCTAGCTCCAAAGACTCAGTGGCAGAGGATGATTTATCATCAGCGGGGTTGGATGAAGATGCCATGGTTTCAGGGAATGAGTGTTTGGAAAGATTAAGGAAGATGAACGGAAAATATGTTCGAAAAGATATGAAGGAATGATAAGAGTGTTTCCGATCATGAATGAAGGCTATATATACTGGTGCCATGCTGGGATGGATGGACGAGATGAATTCGTCAAAAGTGAGGATCGACGGTCATCAGCAGGCACGATTCCCTGTGGCGACGTGCGTGGACGTGCTGACGTGGGATGGTATGTGTAGCTGACATGGCACACGCTGAATGGTCGCGAGAGTGCCTTTGACTGCGCAGTCACTGTGCGCAATAAATGTGGCATTAAATGCCGCATTAAATTCGTAGATATGCACACGCCAGACCAATTTTAAACCTTTCCCGCTATTTCTGCGACAGCTGGCACGACTCTTGGACTTCAAGAGAACGTCAGTTGAGAGCTGGGACTCAACTGGTCATCAGTAGTATACATGGTCATCAGTAGTATACGCCAGTCGCATATTTCCCCCTGCCAGTATGTCCTTCTTACCAGTTGACAACTGATAATCACAACTGGTTCCCGTGTACTTGGACAAATTGAGAGCTCGGACTCAATTTTCACCAGTCGTTGATATATTACCAGTTGTCTGCTGACAACTTGAAAGATTGAAAGAATTGAGAGCTTGGACTCAATTCATTCCGCATAATCTTCTCTTCACTTCTTCATCATTGCTTGGAATTGGGAGCTGGGACCCAATTTTACATTGACTGATGGTGCATAGCTGCTGGCAAATTCGAAATGAGAGCTGGGACTCATTTCCTTTGTTGTTTATGGAAAAATTTTGCCAGTAGATACCATCTGTGGTTTTGAGCCACCACTAAAGAAAACATGAAGACTAAGAGCTTGGACTTAGTCTTAATCAGCATCCTTCAGAAAATCAAGAACGGAATGAGAGCTGGGACTCATTCTTCCTCAACACTAGGGCTCGCATCAATCTCCATAAGACCGAGTTTGATGCACAACTCCTTGAATCTTGCTTCTGGCAAAGGTTTGGTGAAGATATCAGCCAGTTGATCTTCGGTTCTGATATACTCTACGCTGATATCCTTCTTCTCGACATGATCACGTATGAAGTGATGTCGGATGTCTATGTGCTTGGTCCTAGAGTGATGAACCGGATTCTTCGTTATGCACATAGCGCTGCTGTTGTCGCAATAGATGGGAACACAACCAGTGTCCACTTCATAGTCTTCCAGTTGTTGCTTGATCCAGAGAATTTGAGCACAGCAACTGGCAGCGGCAACATATTCAGCCTCAGTAGTAGATGTAGCAACTGAGTGTTGCTTCTTGCTAAACCAGCTGATTAGCTTGTGTCCTAGAAACTGACACGTACCACTGGTGCTTTTTCTATTTATACGGCATCCAGCAAAATCTGAATCTGAATACCCAATGAGTGTAAGCTCATCATTCCTGGGGTACCATAAGCCAAGTGATTCAGTTCCTTTGAGGTATTTCACTATTCTCCTAGCAGCTTCCATGTGTGACTTCTTTGGATTGGCTTGAAATCTGGCACACACTCCGACTGAATATGAAATGTCGGGTCTGCTGGCTGTCAGATAGAGAAGTGATCCAATAATACCTCTGTAGCTTGAAGGATCCACCGATTCTCCTTCTTCATCAAGAAAGATCTAGCAACTGGTGCTCATCGGTATTCTGAGAGCCTTAGTCTTCTCTGGGCAATATTTCTGAATTAGGTCCTTGGCATACTTCCGCTGATTAATGAAAATCCCATCAGCTGACTGCTGGACCTGGAGTCCTAGGAAGTATGTTAATTTGCCCATCATACTCATCTGGAATGAGTTCTGCATCAGTTGAGAAAACTTCTCACAGAGAGACATATTCTTTGACCCGAATATAATGTCATCGACATATATCTGCACCATTAGCATATCATCCGCATCCTTGATGATGAAGAGAGTCCTGTCGATCTTTCCTTTCCTAAATCCATTACTGATTAGGAATTGTGACAACGTCTCGTACCAAGCCCTGGGCGCCTGTTTCAATCCATACAGGGCCTTTTTCAGCTTGTACACTTTGGTGCCTATTTCAAAGCCTGGAGGTTGTTCGACATATACTTCCTCCTTTAGCTCGCCATTCAAGAAGGCGCTCTTCACGTCCATTTGGAATACCGTGAAACCATGATACGCTGCATACGCAAGGAACAACCGTATCGCCTCCATTCTTGCAACTGGTGCGAAGGTCTCGTCGAAATCGATGCCTTCACATTGCTTGTAACCTTTGGCGACTAAACGAGCTTTGTTTCTGATTACAATGCCATTCTCATCTCGCTTGTTCTTGAAAACCCACTTGGTGCCAATCACTGACTGATGTGATGGTCTCTCTACCAAGTCCCAAACATTGTTGCGAGTGAATTCCACAAGTTCTTCTTGCATGGCATTGATCCAATCGGCAGATTCTAGCGCAACTCCTATGGAAGTAGGTTCCATTTGAGAAATAAAACAAGTCAGGAGCGCACTGCCGTGTCGAGTCTGAACAGAACCTTCTGGATTACCGAGAATAGCATCGGATGGGTGATTTCTCAGCCATTTGGGAAGATGAGAATCTGCTGGCGTTGGTTCTTCTGACCTGATGACTGGTGCTTCCTGAACTTCACCAGTCGGAGCTGATATTGCAACTGGTGGTTGACCGTCACCAGTCGGAACAGTCTCTTCGTCAGCTTCACTCTCTGACTGATCTCCTGATCCTTCGGCGATAATTACCCCGTCAGCTGGTGCATCCACTCCAGCTGGTTCATCAGCTATTTCTGGTTCAAAAATTCCAGACGGAGTTCCCCCTGGATTATTGCCAGTTCCACTCAAGGAGATTGAGTGTAAGGTCTCAGCAAGGTCAATTGCATCACCGACCCTCCCGGATTGCTGATGGGCAACCGAGGATACTGGTTGTGAAGATGATCCAGTCATAGGTCTAGTCAAACCAGTTGGTTGAGCATTGAAAGAATTCCTACCCAACTGATCAACGACATCATTGACCTCAGGAACATCTTCAGCCAGTTGTCGTAATGTCCTGCGCACTAAAGTAGCTTCATCAAAAACAACATTGCATGTTATTTCCACAAGCTTGGTGGTCTTGTTAAATACTCTATAGCCCTTGTGAGAGGGATGTCCATATCCAACAAGGACACCCTCATCAGCTTTAGGCGAAAAAGCATTTAACTTCGACTTACCATTATTATGGACATAACATGGTGAACCGAAAGCACGAAGATGATCTAGAGAAGGCTTACGACCAAAATAAACTTCGTAGGGAGTTTTCTTGAGTCTGTCGTTGATCCCGCTTCTATTCTGAGTATAGCAAGCCGTCACCAACGCTTCTCCCCAAAAACTCTGTCCTAAGCCGGATTCTGCCAGCATGGACCGGACCGCTACTTTCAGCGTCCTGTTCCTACGTTCTGCCAGTCCATTCTGCTGCGGTTGCCTTGGTGCAGATCTTTCATGCTTAATGCCGGCTTCCGCGCAAAAATCCATCAGCAGACTGTTGCAGAATTCCGTCCCATTGTCTGACCATATCCGCTTTACCGTAGCTTCTCTCTGTTTCTGTGCTTTGACAATCAAATCTGGAAGAATGATTTTCACTTCATCCTTGGTTCTGAGAAGCTTTACCCATGTATAGCGCGAGTAGTCATCGACTACCACCAGCGAATAACGTCTTCCTCCAATGGTTTGAGGTGCTATTGGTCCAAAGAGGTCCATATGTAGCAATTCGAGTACCCGACTGGTACTGGGGCAGACTAGCGACTGGTTCTTGAAGGACTTCTTAGTTTGCTTGCCCTGCTGGCATGCTTTGCAAATTCCTTCCTTCTTGAATCCTCCCTTGGGAAGTCCTTCCACAAGATCATGCTTGGCCAGGTAGTTGATAGTTCTGAAATTCAGATGACTCAACCTTTTGTGCCACAGCCAGTTAGTTTCCATAGTACTGGTGGCCACGAAGCATGAATCTGTCTTCCCGCTTTGCCAGTCAACGGTATAAAGTCCTCCGTTCCGAATACCTCTCAGCTTGATCTCGCCAGTCTTCTCATCCTTGATCTGGCATTTTGATTTATCAAAGGTAATTGTATAACCATTGTCGCACAGCTGACTGATACTCAGGAGGTTGTGCTTGAGGTTGGTAACAAGGGATACATTTCTGATTCTGACATCGTCCTTCTCGATGCAGCCCTTGCTGATAACTCTGCCCTTGGAGTTATCACCAAATATGACTGGAGGTCCCTTGACCTTGGTGAGTTCTGAGAACAAGAATTCTTCACCAGTCATATGAGCCGAGCAACCACTATCAATGATCCACTCGCTCGACCTCTGAAGCTGTGTTGCATGACCTAGTTCCTGCAAGAAAGAAATGGAATTCATTTAGGTCCCCGATCATCTGCGGGTCCTGCAGGGTTAGATCGCTGGATAATTCCTTTCGGAATCCAGACTTGAGTGATTTTCAGCTCGGTTTTACCCTTGCTGACATCATTAATAACCTTTCCCTTCCTTTTGAAGTAATGAGTGCGTTTGGTTTGGGAAGGTGTGGTTGTGTGTGTATCTCCTTTGGAAGTACGCTTCCGCTGAGAGCTTCGGAAATGTTTTTCCGGTACATTGTGTTGCCTTGGTGGTCTCTGAGAGCGTGGACCACCATGGTTAGCCTTCACTGCCCTTTTAGAAAACTTGTGATTGGGCTCAGACCTCTGATAGGTATTCCTCCTATCAGGTATTATCCTTTTCTCAGAGTTACTCTGAGATTTGGATCCCTTGTAAGTATGCTGGTGACTGGCATACTTACGAGGTTGTGAGTGGATTCTCTTGACAGCTGGTGCTGGCTGTCGGATTCCACTGGTAGCTGACGCTGACTTCATCGCCTTAGAATTATTCGGCTTAGTCTGCGTCTTAGGGTGTGCTGGCGTCCTGTCAGCAGAGGATTTTGCCAGTTGAGGTTTTTGTCGTGATGACTCACCTATGTATCTGGTCTTATTATTCCTGTGCTGATCAGCCATACGGGACTGACTGGTTTTACCAGCTGGTGCTGATGCATTTACCAGTTTGCCCTTACCCTTATGAGTTGTGAGTTCGGGTTGGTTTATGCTCAAATCCTTTATAAATCCCAACCCGGACTTATCAGTCGGCTTTCTCCAATGACTTAGAGCCTTTTCCAAATCCTTGGAGCCTTTATTCAAAAAATTTATTTTATTTTCCTGCTCCAGAACGATGTTATGAAAATTATCTCGCTCAGTTTTTGCAATTTGAAAATTTTGAAGCAATTCAAAGTGAGTCTTTTTCAGAGTGGCTAGCTCTTCACCGATTGACCTAGATTTTTCAATCTCATTGGTCAAAATAGAAATCTGATTTTTTAGCGAGGTGTTTTCGCCAGCCAAGACATTCTTTATTTCATAAAATTTCAGAAATTCTTCCTGAAGAATATCTATAGTGACAACTTCTGAGTCGGAGCAATGCGACTCAGAATCGTCTAGAATGTGTGGAGACATGATATGCAATGAGGGAACAGATTGTACCTCATCATCAGCGGCAAGTGCTCGTTCTGCCTCACTGTCAGCACATTCTTCATTTTCTTCCTCTCCGAAAGCTACCATCAGCGCCAGTAGCGCTTCCTCTTCTGACTCTTCATCTGACTCATACTCTCCATCATCATGGTCAGGTATATCAGGAACCTCTGTCCTTGTCAGCATGGCCTTAGCAACGGCCTTGGATGCACGCTCTTCAAAGAGCTTCTTCAGCCTTTCCCGCTCATCTTTATCCACCTGTGGACATTCAAATTTAAGATGATCAGGGGATTGGCATTGATAACAAGCGCGGGGAGCTCTCTTGACGAATTTTCCATCAGTTGAGCTAAGAGATACTCCCTGTTTCGACTTGGCTTTCTCCAGAAGAACAGCCAGTCTCTTCATTTGTTGCTCAAGGTCTGCGATAGAGCTCTCGCTGCCTTTTGAGTTAGATCCCGACGGGGATGGGATCTCTTTCTGCTGGTTGTGCGGCCCAGCAGGTCTGTCAGTGTGGAAAGGCTTCTTGTGCTTCCACTTGAAATCCCTCTTGACGAAGTAGGCTTCGTCTTGTGTTTTGATGCTGGGAGATCCAACGGTCCGAATGGCTTCATTTTTGTTCACCATTTGGATATCCCACTCATGTGCTTGGAGCTGAGCAAATAGCTCCTTGGGAGTCATCTTGGATAGATCCTTCTCCTTAAGAGATGTGGTCTTCACAAACCAGTCCTCCTTGGGCATCTTTGACAGGATCTTAGCATTAAGCTCTGCATTCGAGTACTCCTTGTCCAAGGACTTCAGCTCGCTGACTATGGCATTGAATCTAGCCTCCATCTCCTTGATGGTTTCACCAGTCAGCATCTGGAATGACTCGTATTTGTCCACCGCAACTTGCCACTTGTTGCGCTTCATCTGATCTGTCTCCGTACAGAGACTATCAAGGTAGTCCCAGACTTCCTTGGCGCTGTCAAATTGGAGGGCTTCCTCCATCAGCAGTTCTGGAAGAGATGATAAGATCATCTCGAGAGCAACGGAGTCCAGCTGATTCCGCCTCCTGTCTTCAGCGTTCCATTCTTCTGGAGGCTTTGGGATCTCAGCAGCTGGGCGATCTCCTAGCTGGTGTTGTGTCTTGGTGATCTCGATCGGCCCTTTCTCCAGTACGTCTTTCATCTCCGGATGGATGCTTTTCAGCTGAATGAGTGACCTCTTTCGCCATATATCATGCTTCTCCGGATTGTAGTTGAGCAGCTTCGGGATATTCATCTTATGTACCTGAGCTAATCAACAGACAGAAAGAGTAGAGTGCAAGGAAACTTGGATCTCGGTCCTAAGCGACTCAGTGTACGACCAGTCTAGAAAGACCGACCGCGCCTGATACCACTTGATGGTCCCAGTTTATCAGAGTATAACACATTTCGATACGCAGCGGAAATAAAGTTAATTGTTTCTTGCACGCTACTTACACACAGCTGACAACTGGCAACTGGTCAGCTGGTGCTGGTTACTCAGTACGCAGCTGACAACTGGTCAGCTGGTGATTCAAGACTTAGAATATATTAGCCTTGTTTGCACAGTTATTTATCAGTTTCAGGATATACTCCAGCACTTGAGTGCTGGGTTTAAAATATGAATGAAATGCAGAAAGCTGATAAATAACAAAGGATTTTATAGTGGTTCGATCAATCGATCTACGTCCACTCTCCAGTCGAAGCACTGGAAATTCCACTAAGAGTAATCAGGTACAGGTATCCTACGATCTATCTCTAGCTGGTGAATGCCTCGTCCACCAGTTCACTAGATCAACCGCTCCCGGTCCTGGATCCTTCTTCAACTCTTCACAGCTGATGGAGTGCGAGCACGTCACTTCAACCTCCACAGCTAGCTGGGTGTTTTAGTTCTCCCTAGAACGTAACAGACTCTACGGCAGAATGCCCGTAATAACTCGAGTGCTGGTGAGCACAGGAGCTGCTGTGAACTCTCTCGAAGAAGAAAGAACACCAAGTGAGATCTTTAACTTACAAGCTTAAAGCTTGAAGTCTCGTGTTTGATAAATCAACACACGGAAAGCCTTAAGAAAAGCCTCGAAAGTACTTTATGCAATCTTGCACTAATTTCAGTTCTTTCGGTGGTTGAGCAGAGATATCTAATTCAATGTAACAACCGAGTCATTAGTTCTGAATGTTGGTGGTTGCGACGTATTTATAGCCGTAGGAACCGATTCAAACTTTCTAGCCGTTTGGACGCATCCGGAAAGGTGTCAGACTTCGGATGTCCTTCTGACGGCGGCAGGTATGTTTTTCCGGAAAGGAACCATACCTTAGACCGCTTTATCTGACACAGATCTCTTTGTGTCAGAACGGCTCTATTAGTCAGTCCGAGGAATAAGACTGGCGTCTTGTGACTGATAGACTTTAAGTTATCCTTCCTTAAAGTCATATTCTGTCAGTCGATTCCTCAGAGAATCTTCTTCTTGTCTCTACTACGCGGGGAGAGAGAATCTGGAATTCTGCTGGTAACATCTGACTGGTAGATCATACTGGTGATC
>JAPKLW010006116.1:1208-18352 GCA_026898455.1 Plectranthus barbatus | reverse complement strand
CTTGTGGTTGATTGTTTTTCGTAGGAATTTTACTAAGGAGTGAACTTAGGAAAATTTCTATCTTGTTTAGTATTTTGTTCTTCACTTGTAAAAACCTTGTTTTGAAAAGTGAAAACTATTTGCCGTGTGGCTCTCGAGGGTTTAGAATTTATAAACCTTCGAACAATTAATTCCGCTGTGTCAAACTCTTTAAGCTTCCGTGTGTGTTTAAAATACTCTGTTTTGCATGTGTCAAACTTTTCTGTTTTACTATCTTTGACACCATTGTGTTAAACTCGGGCACTAAATTATATCATCTTCAACAATGGAAATGGCTGGAGCTACCATCGGAGCCAGAGTTCTGCTGGAAAAACTGTTTTGAGTTTCTGAGGAAGAGTTCAGCCGGTTCAGGAACTTCAACAAGGATTTGCAAAAGCTGAAAGATTCTGCCGCCATGATTCAAGATTTCTTGGAAGACGCAGAGACACGGGTAGTCACCAACAAAGCCGTCATTCGTTGGCTGAGGAAGCTGGAAGCTGTGGCTTTCGATGCGGACTACTTATTTGATGAGATCAACTATCAACTCCTTCGCAAGCAAGTCCAGAGAGACAGCAAAATGAAGAAAAAGGTTAGATCCTTCTTCCCCAACTATTTATTCCGTCGCAGGATGGCTCGGAAAATCAAGGACATGGAGGATGAATTGAAATCAATTAAGGATGAGGCGACGGGGTTGGGCCTTCAGAGGAGAATGCAGAGTGGCCATGCTTTTGGAGCCGGAACAGATGCCTCGGCATCCAGGGAAACTGATTCATTAACTATAGATCCAGTTTTTATTGGAAGAGAGAATGATGCGAGGAAAATCGTGGAGATGGTGATCAATAGTCCAACCAAGCAAGTGTTATCTGTGATTCCCATTCTTGGGATGTGCGGATTGGGGAAGACCACGTTGGCCAGGAAAGTATTCCATGATAGCAACGTTATTTCTCATTTTGAGAATCGTATTTGGGTGTATGTTTCTGAAAACTTTGTTCCAGAGACTGTATTCAAGAGCATTTTCTTATCATTAACGGGAAAAAATGTTGATGGAAATAGGGAAATTGTATTAAGAGAGCTTCAAGAAAAGTTTGAGAAAAAAAGATATTTTCTTGTGTTGGATGATGTTTGGAATGAAGATAGGGACAAGTGGGACAATTTTATCACTTCTTTGGAAGCAATTAGTCCTTCTAAGGGAAATGTCATCCTTGTTACTACAAGAAAAGGAAATACTGCTTCAATCACAAAACCTAATGATACTCATGAATTGAGAATTCTATCTGATCACGAATGTTGGTGCATAATCAAAGCGAAAGCTTTTGGAGAAGATTGTATTTCCGCTGAATTTGAGTCCATTGGAGCGCATATTGCAAGAAAATGTGGAGGATTGCCGTTAGCTGCCAAAGTAGTAGGGAGCTTTTTACGAGGCAAGTCCGAGAATGAATGGTGCTCAATTGAAAAGAAATGGTTTTCAAATTTTGGAGGAAATGAAAATAATATCTCAAAGATACTCAGATTGAGCTTTGACAATTTGCCTTCGCCATCACAAAAGAAGTGCTTTGCATATTGTTCTATTCTCCCTAAAGGTAGGTTGATGAAAAAGGATGAAATGATTCATCTTTGGATGGCAGAAGGACTTCTTCAAAGTCATCAAGAGAGATATATGGAGAATGTTGGAAACATTGTGTTTAATGCTCTTCTAGGAAGCTCCTTATTACAAGTTCAGGAGAAATATGGATATGTATATGGTTTTAGCATGCATGACCTTGTGCATGATTTAGCTTCATCTATCTTGAATTCAAAATCTCATGAAGGTGCTCATCAAGTTCGATACATATCCAAACTTCTTAAAGAAGAATAATCTCCTATATCTGAGGAACATGCCAAATATTTACGTGCATTATTCTTGAGTGAAATCTCCCCAAGTATGTTTCCAAACTTGACACACCTTCATGTATTGATTTTGAATGATAGTGAAATGAAAGAGTTGCCAATGGAGATTGGAACACTTGTTTGTTTGAGACTTCTCGACATTTCTAACACTGGTGTGGAATGTTTACCAGACTCCATTGGCGACCTCTTGCACCTTCAGACATTGAGAGCGACTAAGAAATATGGTGGTGAAGGTTGTTTAAGAAAGCTGCCACGTACAATTAAGTTTTTGGCATTTAACTTGAGGCATTTATATATTCCCAATATAGAATTGCCACTAGAGATTAGAGAACTTATTTCTCTTCAATCTCTGCCATTCTATCAAGTTAGCGGTGAGGAGGGTTGTGGAATTACAGAACTTGGAAACTTGATGAATTTGAAAGGAGAAATAGAGATTCATAACCTTGAAAAGGTTCGTGATAAAGAAGAGGCACAGAATGCAAATTTATTTCAGAAAGAAAACATTCTCAAGTTAAAGCTGGTGTGGTATATGTCTAGAGAAGATGATGCGAGTAATGATAAGAATGTGTTGGAAGGTCTACAACCTCATCCAAATTTGGAGAGCTTAGACATTCAAGGATTCAAAGGCAACCATTTCCCATCGTGGACATTGAAGATGGAAGTGAGAGAAGATAGATGGATAAAACTTGATAATTTGATAGAGACAAAATTTTCGTTTTGTACAAAATACAACCATATGTCAATCCAAGTTGACCACACTTAGGAAAGTAGATATAGGATTAGTGGATGGGATGGTGTGTCTTCCAGATGGGTTATTAAATAACAATCGAGATCTCTTAGAGTTGTACATAAGTAATTGCAAAAACTTAACGCATCTAGTTACGTGCTTGGGAGGTGGTGGAGCATCTCTTAGGAGGTTGGTCATATCTTGTTGTGAGAGGTTTGAGAGATTGCCGGACGATGTACACAAGCACAATGCACTGGAAGAGTTGAGTGTGTGTTATTGTCGAAATCTGAAGACAATAGCATATCCAAGTGGAAGGCAATTATCATCAGTACAAGGCTTCACTTCACTTCGTAAGTTGGACTTTATTGGGTGCACCGGGTTGACTAATTTGCCATTGAAGATGGTAGAGTCGTGTGCACCATCACTACAGGAACTGTGCTTAAATAGATCAGAGAATATAAGAAATATGGGGCAAGTGATGAGCATTCTGCATAAAATGTGTCATCTTAGAGAATTGAAAATTATTGGTGTTCCCATATTAAGTGATGCGGTTGTGGAGGTTGGATCTCTTTGCAGCATTGAAATGTTATGTATTGGTGGTAGTGGGGATATAGATTGCTTGAATGCGAGTGTTGATCGCATCCTCCCAATATTGGCATGTGTTGGTGATTTAAGGTTGTATGAGAAGCAGGAGTGGGATGGTCTCCCGGATCAACTTCAGCATCTCACTACTCTTCATTCATTACACTTGATTAAATTTGGAATACAAGTGTTGCCTGAATGGTTGGAGAGGTTGTCATCTCTCACATCTTTCACTTTATTGAGATGCAAAAAGTTAAGGCATCTGCCCTCTAAGAAAGCCATGCAAGGCCTCACCAGATTGAATGAAATCAGCATTGGCTTATGTCCCTTATTAAAGCATAATCTGGAAGAAGGAAGTGATGATTCGGAGTGGTCCAAGATTTCTCATATCCCAAATATCAAAGTGGATTTGCGCCGATTTTCACGTCCATGCTAAGTAAATGTGAGTGCATTGCTTTTTTTTTTTTCCTTCGAATTTTTTCGCGCTTGTTCATAGAAATTATTAAGCAATTTTGGTGATTACTTATTTGTGGCATTATATTAGATTAGTATTGTTAGTTCTACCTCATCCAAGAACAAACCGCAGATCTCTCCACTCTGATATTGCAGAATCAAAACGGCGCTTGCACAACTGTTGGCAGTCACCACTCTCCACCAAGGCCAGATTTTCGACATAAACATATGTGTAGAGAATAATAACTCTTATTTCACTCAATGAAAAATAATGTGTATACAAGTATATATAGAGGAAAGACTAATCTAATTTAACCTAGATACATGAAATATACAAGATATTTAATATATACAAAGATATATTCTAATATATCTTAACACCCCCCCGCAAGCGAAGACGAAGACAGTCTAAGCTTGGTCCTGAAATCTTCAAATAACGATTGAGAAAGACTCTTGGTGAAAATATCAGCTATTTGATCTTCAGAGGGGACAAATCTCGTGAGAAGCTGCTTCGAATCAACCAATTCTCGGACAAAATGATAATCAATGTCAATGTGTTTGGCTCGTTTGTGAGAAACAGGATTCTGAGTAAGGAATAGGGCGCTGGAGTTATCTGAATAGATAATTGGAATAGCATCCTGAGGCACATGAAGATCGCGCAAGACGTTGATAACCCATCGAAGTTCAGAGGCAGTGTTGGCGATCGCGCGATATTCAGACTCGCAGCTGGACCTGGATACCGTAGGCTGTTTCTTAGCACTCCAAGAGACCAGATTTGGCCCTATAAAAATCGCGAAGCCATAAGTTGAGCGCCTTGTGTCCGTACAGCGCGCCCAATCAGCATCAGAATAAGCAACAATCGAGGGAGAGCCAGGAGAAAAGGAAAGACCGAAACCAATAGTACCCTTAACGTATCTCAAGATGCGTTTTAGGGCATTGAAGTGGTCGATTGTCGGCTCCTACTGGTACTGACTCATAGTGTTGACAGAGTAGGCTAGATCTGGACGAGTAATAGTTAAGTATTGCAGAGCGCCAAGAATGGACCTGTACAGAGTAGGGTCCTGGAAAGGTGCACCTTCTTTCGAAAATGTGACGCCAGGGGGCAGAGGCGTGGAAACGGGTTTAGCATGTATCATATCAGAGCGACGAAGTATATCCAGTGCATACTTGGTTTGACAGAAAAATAGTCGATCAGCAGGATAATAAGTTTCCAGCCTTAGGAAATAGCCAAGTCGTCCAAGATCTTTTGTTGCAAACTCAGAGTTCATGCGTGCCATAAGACCAGAAATAGCAGATTCATTGTTCCCTGTAATAATAATATCATCAACATAAACCAATAAGTATATGATAACCGATTCCTTGGTGAGAACGAACAGGGAAGTATCCGAAGAACTGCAGCAGAAGCCCAGGCCAAGGAGGAAATTCCGGAAACGTTGGTACCAAGCTAGAGGTGCTTGGCGAAGACCATAAATGGCTTTCTGAAGCTTACATACATGCGATGGGTACTTAGGATCAGTGAACCCCGGTGGTTGTTCCATATAGACTGGAGTAGTCAGAATACCATTCAGCAAAGCATTTTTTACGTCCAGTTGGTTAAGAGACCATCGATGCATGACTGAAATAGAGAGAATAATCCTGATAGTGGATGCCTTACAGGACTGAAAGTGTTAGTGAAATCAAATCCAGGAATTTGGCTAAAACCCTGCGCGACAAGACGCGCTTTGTACCAATCAACCGACCCATCAGCAAGTAACTTAGTACGATAAACCCATTTTGAACCTACCACATTCGCAGAGGATGGGCGCGGAACAAGAGTCCAGGTCTTGTTCGCATGCAGCGCGTCCATCTCCTCACGCATTGCTGCTAGCCATTCCGGAATTTTGAGAGCAGACAAAATACCACGGGGTTCGGGAATGGCTGAACTTGCCGAATAAATAGAAACCAGGTTAGCATCAATAGGATAACGAGGTTTAAATATACCATACTGCGAACGTGTTTGCATGCGATGCACACGAGCCGGTGGAGGAGATGGCGGCGCCGGGACTGGCGAACCGGGGACATTGGCAGCGGGCGGTGCGAGATCAGGCGCAGCACGTGCGGCTGGAGGAACAGGCGTTGGTTCGGGTGGGCAGATGATGCACGGACGGGAGGGTTGAATTTGCGAAGGGAGAGGTGTGGGTGTTGTCGAAGGTGGAGGAAGAAAGTCGAATAGTGTGAGACGATCGACCGAGGAGGCTGGTGATGCCCTAGAAAAGGGAAAACAGAGCTCATCGAACCTAGCATGTCGGCTTATATAGATGCGGGAGGAGGCAGGATGAAGACAGCGGAAACCCTTGTGAGATGTACTATAACCTAGGAAGATACAAGGGAGGCTTCTAGGGTCGAATTTGTGTTTTGAGTAGTCACGGAGACACGGAAAGACACGACACCCGAAGGGATGAAAGGAGGAATAAGATGGTGCAGCGTTAAATAGGACCTGAAAGGGGGATTTTCCTTGCAGAACAGGAGAGGGAAGACGATTAATTGTGTAGGTGGCTGTGCTAAAAGCATCTACCCAGAGAGATAAAGGAGCGGAAGAGTGAAACAACATAGTAAGACCCATTTCAGTAAGATGGCGGTGCTTGCGCTCCGCACGACCATTCTGAGAAGGAGTGTAAGGACAGGAGATGAGGTGATGGATGCCGGAATTAGTTAGGAGGGTTTGGACGCGAGAATTTGTAAACTCAGTGCCACCATCAGTTTGGAAACGTTTTATCTTTTTGGAGAACTGGTTTTCGACAAAAAGTTTAAAACGAACAAAGACATCAAAGAAATCGGATTTTGCATGAAGAGGGTAGAACCATGAAAATCGTGAAAAATCATCAACGAAGATAACATAATAACGAAACTTACCCCATAAATCACAATGAATAAGGTCCAACGGACTAGATGCGCGTTTATTTGACGGGAGAAAAAGTAAATGACTGTTCTTTGCTAATTGACATGACTGACATAAACCGGAAGACTGACTAGAGGACGAAAAAGAAAGTAAATTCTGACTACGTAAAAGAGTAATAATAGCTGCGGCAGGATGACCAAGGCGAGAGTGCCAGAGGTCGAACGGAGCAGAGGGCGAGGAGGAGGAGGCCGTGAGGGCTTGCTGGGATGAGGTGAGCACGTACAGTCCATTCTTATGCACGCTGTTTGCCAGTGTCCTTCCGCTGTCCCGGTGCATGATCTGAAAGCCAGAATTAGTAAACAAAACACGAACCGGATAGTCATTGGTTAGTTTACTGACAGATAAAAGATTCTTAGTGATATCTGGAACAATAAGAACGTCACGCAGATGAATGTCCGGGGAAAAAGTAAGATAACCAGTGTGAGTAATGCGAAGATGGTTACCGTTACCCACTGTGACATAATCGGATCCCGAATAGGAGGACACGTGATCAAGGCCGGCTGAATCTGAGGAGATGTGAGCAGTAGCCCCGGTATCAAGATACCAATCAGAAGAAACCGAGGGTGAAACATCACATTGCGCCGAGAAAGCTTCGGCTAGATTCGCCTGGGAAGGACGCAGTTGCCGCTGAAAATTTCTGTCGTACCGATGGGGGCAGTCGAAGGCATCATGCCCGGTCAGGCGACAAAAGTAGCACCACGGGCTACGGCGTTGGCGATTTCCGCCTTGCTGCTTGCCACGACCCTTGTTTCCCTGCGATTTGGTGGAATTGCTGGACTTAGAGGAAGCCTGGAACGCGACGGGCTGCGATGATGAATCCGTCGACTTCTGAAATAGCTCGTGACTCTGTGCACGGGCGAGCAATGTATCGAAATCCGGGAGGGGGTCTTGGGTGAGTTGAGCGGCCGTGAAGGTCGAAAACTCAGACCCTAATCCGCGTAAAAACCAGTGCGCTTTATCGGAAGGATCCAGAGAACGACCGATGGCAGCGAGTTGATCACTGATTGTCTTGTATCGGCGACCATAATCGGCGACGGAGAGATCACCACGCTTGAGAGACAGGAGATCGTCTTTCAAGCTTAATTCGCGGGCTTTCGAGCGATGGCTGTAGGCGCGTGAAAGAGCATCCCAAACTGCACGGGAGGTTTGGCAGCCAATAATAACTGCCATCGATTCCTCAGTTAAAGTGGAAACGAGAAATAGTTTGATGGTCTGATCCTTGGAGAACCACTTGGAGAATTCCGGGTTGACAGTCGGCGCGCCTGCGGCGGAGGGAAGGTACCGCGGCGGTTCTGGAGACGAGCCATCCAGATAATGCAAAAAACCCTGCGTAATAAGAAGCGGCTCAATCTGAGCATGCCAGAGCAGATAATTGGATGCGGTAAGTTTAATATTGACCATGTGAATCATGGTGGAGAGGGGAAGAGTTGGGAGATCATCGAGAGGGGGCGGTTCGGCCATGGCGAAAGGCTATGGACGGCGCACAAAAAAATCGATGAAGAAAAAAAAATTAGGGTTTTAGACCTAGGGTTTGGCTGATACCATGTAGAGAATAATAACTCTTATTTCACTCAATGAAAAATAATGTGTATACAAGTAAGGCTGGCAATTCGTGCGTGTTGGGTCGTTATCGTGTGGTGTCTTATCGTGTCGGGTCGTTATCGTGTTTGAGCTTAACAGGTTCGTGTCGTGTTCGTGTTTGAGCTTAACGGGTTCGTGTCGTGTTCGTGTTTGAGCTTAACAGGTTCGTGTCGTGTTCGTGCCCATTATTATCGTGCGTGTTCGTGTCGTGTTATCGTGTCAAATCAATTTTTTTTAGTCCTAAGTGTATAACTAGCAATTTCTGTAAGGCAGATCGTTATCGTGTCGTGTCATTATCGTGTCGTGTCGTTATCGTGTCGTGTCATTATCGTGTCGTGTCGTTATCGTGTCGTGTTGTTATCGTGTCGTGTTGTTATCGTGTTTGAGCTTAACGGGTTCGTGTCGTGTTCGTGCTCGCTATTATCGTGCGTGTTCGTGTCGTGTTATCGTGTCGTGTCAGAAATTGCCAGCCCTATATACAAGTATATATAGAGGAAAGACTAATCTAATTTAACCTAGATACATGAAATATACAAGA
This sequence comes from Plectranthus barbatus, assembly GCA_026898455.1. NCBI lineage: Eukaryota > Viridiplantae > Streptophyta > Magnoliopsida > Lamiales > Lamiaceae > Plectranthus > Plectranthus barbatus. Next base: position 9,628 of record JAPKLW010006116.1, on the reverse strand, counting down.
TATTTAATATATACAAAGATATATTCTAATATATCTTAACAATATGCTTTTAGAGCTTAATTTTTTAGCATCTAATATTTGAAGGTTTTTAACTTGTATTTATTTGTGTTCTGTCTAGCATCTAATATTTGAAGGTTTCAAATTGTATTTTTAGATTCATGCTTGGTTTTGATGTTTGAAATTACTGATTTTTGCTGCTTTTTTTTTTTTTGGTTGTTGATATACAATAGAGATTTTGTTAGATTTCTGGTGTATGAATTTTATTGTTTCAGGAATTTTTTTTAAAGGGTGAAAAATTCTCCAAACCTAAATCCCATCATTTCTAATTGTGCAGTAATGCTCATCTTCTATAACCTCAACATTCATTTGAACTTTCAATTATTCTATTTATATTTTATCTTCTAACTCAATAGCTTAATAGATGTGTCTTATGCTCGAGTTACACAAAAAGAACATAGGTTTTGAAAAAGAAAAAATATTTGAATCTGTCTCAAATGTTAAATGACTTTTCAAATCTATTCTATTCTCTTAAATACAAAAAATTTAATACCTAAATTTTGAATATTTTACCAGACACTGAAAATTCTACATAAACAAAAATATTCAATGTAACCATATTAAATTTTAAAAAAAAAATCCCAAATAAATTGTTTATCTTTCTTTTTAATAGGATAAAAACTAAGGAGATTCTTTAATGTCTTCCTCTGCCCAGTGAAAACTGCTCAAACTCTCAAGGTATTTTATTCAGTTTCATAAAATAATTTTCACTATTCTAAAATGATTGTATTACATAAACAATGATTTTTATAATATGCTGCTTAAAAACAATCTACATAAAATTTCATTGTTCAAGTTTTGTGTTTTGAAGTTAAATACCCTGAATCAACTAACTTTGCAATTTGCATGAAAGTTTATTATACTGTATCATCATGGATATTAAACTGCATTGCATAAGATTTGGCACCTTCTTTTGATTACATGGATGATATATTCAAAGAAATTATGGGAAGAGCTGAACCACAGATTTGGGCGTAGTGATGGTTTACACAAATTACAGAGTTTATGGGATGAATTATCACCTTCTTTTTTGTATGAATTGTAATATAATGTGCATGTTTATGTATTGGGTGGTTTTCACTTATGTCCACTATAATGATAATGCTTATCCATTTGGGTCTATAATGTATATAAAATATGGGGCAAGGCAAGAAAGCCACCATCACTCATCTCCTTTTGATTATTCTTTGAGAAGGACTAAATGAAAGGGATTGCTCAATATATGTTGGATTTTAAATAGATTGTGCAAGATTTTCTTTTATGGGAATTATTTCTTGATGAATATTGCAACACCCAATTTTGACAAAGTTGAAGAATCTATACATTTATAAAATATAAAAAAAAAAGAAAGAAAAAGAAGAAGTAAAAATAGGCCACAAAGACCTCATTCAATACTAGAGACTGGAGTATAAACAAGATCTAAAGCATACATTTTAGTTACATAATTAATGCATAATCATGTATTTTATTTATTTTCATCATCTAGTTTAACTTATTGTTTTCTTATTTTAATCAATACTCATATTTAATTAAGAAAGTAGTTTCTCTAACATCAATCATTCAAGTGTCTCTCAATTGAAAATCTTCATTTATCATACAAATAATTCAAAATCCTAGGTCATTCCACAACCAAGAAAATGAGAGAGGCAAAGAATTCTCACACATCTACACAATCCTCATCCACTTATTTGATCATCCATGAAAAAAGAAAAGAAGACCTAGCTAAAGCACCATCAACAATTCAAATTTCCATTTCACTTTTTTTTTGTTCATCATATCATTTCCATACTAATCAATTCCAACTTCTAACAAACACATAATATATTCTTTTGTCTTCCACCACACAAGACAAGAAATAGATGTTAGCCATCATTCATGTTGAAATTTATGGTTTTATTGTTGGGAAACATGAGAGGGGGTTGAGTCTGCATGCCAACATCATGCATGTCTTTCTTTGAATTCACTGGAATCCCAATTGGAAATTATGTCACCATTTTTCATTTTCTTGTTTTTGGCATCATTTATCATGGTATTTAACTATTTTTATTAATTAATTTGTTAACGGATATCCATTTGCACCGATTCACAGATTATTCGATTGAAATCATTCGCAAAAATTTTCTTTTTCTTAACGTGTTAATTCAATAAACCTCAACTCATATCTATTATTATACTCCAAGATTGTCAATCTTGTCAAAAAAATTACCATCCCAAAAATTACTCATTGATGGTAAAAAACAAAAACTTAGGAAAAATAAGTGTTTTTAACTAATTAATTTATAATTATTTATTGGGGTGTACTCACTATGGACAGATTAAATTGTAAATGGGCTTTGAGAACAAGGACATGATGGCAAAATCCAAATAGCCCATTTATTTTAAATCTACCACCAAGAAACTTCAATTTTCTGCTACAATTAGTCTGAACAAAATTTAAGCCCATTTTCAGTTTTTTGTAACATTGTAGAACAATGCCCACTAAATCAAACCAAGTAGAAATTCAAGATTTTGGAATATTGGAGAGGAGAAATTAACCAATATGTAAGAAAATAAATTGCAGAACAGCAAAAGAAAGAAAATGCAAGCTGAAGAATTCATGTGCAGTCCAAACTCAGATCACATATATATTACTTAGTATATACTAAAAATAACAAATTAAAAGAGACTCTTTCTTGTGTGATTCATATATTCAGTCTGAGATGAGAGAGAAAGAATACTCACACAAACAGAAACTAATTAAAAAAGAAGAAGTTGCCTCTGATTCTTCTCCTCGAGGATACAAATACAATACAGCACACCTATCGATTTAAATTAGTATTTAATTAAAACTATATATAAATCCCTGATGTGTTGAGCCTCCCTCACCTACCGATTTCTTCCAACTTGAAACTCTGTTGACTTTTTCTCTCTCTACGTTCAGATCTGAGATCCGATTAACTATCTCCAACAATGGCTGAAGCTGTCGCCGGAGCCGCCATAGAAATTCTGCTGCAGAAACTGATCTCAGTTTCTAAGGAAGAGATCAGCTTGTTCAGGAACTTCAGAAAGGACTTGCAAAAGCTGAAAGATTCTGCCGCCATGGTTAAAAAATTCTTGGAAGACGCAGAGAGGAAGGTTGTCACCGACAAAGCCGTCACTGGTTGGCTGAGGAAGCTCGAAGCTGTGGCTTTCGATGCCGACTACTTATTTGATGTGCTCAACTATCAACTCCTTCGCAAGGAGGTGCGGAGAGGCAGCAAAATGAAGAAAAAGGTTAGATGCTTCTTCCCCAACTGTACTTCTTTTTCATTCCGTCGCAGGATGGCTCTGAAAATCAAGGACATCGATGATGAGTTGAAATCAATTGAGGGTGAGGCGACGGGGTTGGGCCTTCAGAGGAGCCTAGTGAGTGCGCCTGCTTTTGGAGTCTCGGCATCCAGGGAAACTACTTCATTTGCTAAAGATCCAGTTTTTATTGGAAGGGAGAATGATGGGAAGAAAATAGTGGAGAAGGTGATCAAAAGTCCAACCGAGGAAGTGTTATCTGTGATTCGCATTTTTGGGATGGGCGGATTGGGGAAGACGACGTTGGCCAGGGAAGTATTTCATGATAGCAGCATTAGTTCTCATTTTGAGAATAGTTTTTGGGTGTATGTTTCTGAGAACTTTGTTCCAAAGAATGTATTCAAGAGCATTTTGTCATCATTAACAGGAACAAATGTTGATGGAGATTTGGAATTTATATTAAGACAGCTTCAAGAAAAAATTGAAAAGAAAAGATATTTGCTTGTGTTGGATGATTTTTGGGATGAAGATGGGTACAAGTGGGGCGAATTTATCAGTTCTTTGAAATCAATTAATCCTGCAAATGGAAATGTCATCCTTGTTACTACAAGAAAAAGAAATGCTGCTTCAAGTGCAAAAACATATTATACTCATGAATTGGGAGTTCTATCTGAACATGACTGTTGGTGCATAATCAAAGCCAATGCTTCTCTAGATGATAGTATTTCCCCTGAATTTAAGTCCATTGGAGAAAGTTTTGCAAGAAAATGTGGAGGATTGCCGTTAGCTGCCAGAGTAATGGGAAGTTTCTTAGAAGGTAAACCCCACAGTGAATGGTGCTCAATTGAAAAGAAATGGTCTTTGGATTATGTTGAAAATCAAGATGATATCTCAAAGATACTCAGATTGAGTTTTGACAATTTGCGATCGCCATTACTAAAGAAGTGTTTCGCATATTGTTCTATTCTCCCTAAAGGTTGGTCGATAAAAAAGGATGAGATGATTCACCTCTGGATGGCAGAAGGACTTCTTCATACTCATCAAGATATGGAGAATGTTGGAAACACCGTGTTTAATGCCCTTCTAAGAAGCTCCTTATTACAAGTTAATGAGAGAGATCAACATGGTTTTAGCATGCATGACCTTGTGCACGATTTAGCTTCATCGATTTTGAATCCTAAAATGGATGAAGGTGTTGAGCAAGTTCGATATATATCCAAGCCTCTTAAAGATGAATCATCTCCTATATCTGAAGAACATGCCAAATGTTTGCGTGCGTTATACTTCAGTAATGAAATCTCCCCTAGTATGCTTTCAAATTTGACACGCCTTCATATTTTGATTTTGAATGATGGTGAAATGAAAGAGTTGCCGGTGGAGATTGGAAAACTTATTTGTTTGAGACTTCTCGACATCTCTAACACTCGTGTGGAATATTTACCAGATTCCATTGGTGACCTCTTTCACCTTCAGACATTGAGAGCGACGGTGGAATATGGTGGTTATGGGTTTTTGAGAAAGCTGCCACATACAATTAAGTTCTTGGCGGCTAACCTGAGGCATTTATATATTCCCAATATAGAATTGCCACCAGAGATTGGAAAATTGATTTGTCTTCAAACTCTGCCATTCTATCAAGTGAGCGGTGAGGAGGGTTGTGGAATTATGGAACTCGGAAACTTGGTGAATTTAAAGGGAGAAATAGAGATTCGTAACCTTGAAAAGGTTCGAAATAAAGAAGAGGCACAAAAAGCAAATTTATTCCAGAAGGTAAACATTCTCAAGTTAAAGCTGGTGTGGAGTGAGTCTAGAGAAGATGATGCGATTAATGATGAGAATGTGTTGGAAGGTCTACAACCTCATCAGAATTTGGAGAGCTTAGATATTCAAGGGTTCAAAGGCAACAGTTTCCCATCGTGGACATTGAAGATGGAATTTGATAATTTGATAGAGATAAAACTTTCGAATTGTACAGAATGCAAAGAAATTCCGATGATGGGGCACTTGCCGCACCTCAAGTATCTTTGTTTGCAGGATCTTCAGAATGTAGAATGTATGGGGCCTTCATTCTACGGCATTAAAGGGGATGGTGTTAATAATGAGTCAATGATTGACGTTTTTCCAATACTTAAAAAGCTTGAGTTGATTGACATGAAAAAGCTGAGTGCATGGACAGAAGTAGAATGGTCGGGTTCATCCGTATTTCGCCATCTTGAGTATTTGAAGATTGTTGGTTGTCGAGAATTGAAGAGTGTTCCAAGTCATTTTCCATGCCTAAAAGAGTTGGAGATAGATGGCATGGGAAGTGGTTCACCTTTGGAAACCATATGTGAAACCAAGTTGACCTCACTTAGGACACTCACTATAGACGATGTGGATGGGATGGTGTGTCTTCCAGATGGGTTATTCAATAACAATCGAGATCTCTTAGAGTTGGAAATAAGCGATTGCGGAAACTTAACGCATCTAGTTCTGTGCTTGGGAGGTGGTGGAGCATCTCTAAGGAGGTTGGTTATAGGTTATTGTCAGAGTTTTGAGACATTGCCGGAGGATGTACACAAGCTCAATGCTCTGGAAGAGTTGAGTGTAAGGGAATGTCCAAATCTGAAGACAATAGCATATCCAAGTGGGAGGCAATTATCATCAGTACAAGGCTTCACTTCACTTCGTGAGTTGGAATTTAGTCGGTGCACTGGGTTGACTAATTTGCCATTGGAGATGGTAGAGTCGTGCGCACCGTCACTGGAGAGGCTGGTCTTAAATGGATCAGAGAATATAACAAATATGGGGCAAGTGATGAGCATTGTGCATAAAATGTGTCATCTTAGAGAATTGGGAATTCGTGGTGTTCCCATATTAAGTGATGCGGTTGTGGAGGTTGGATCTCTTGGCAGCATTGAAACGCTAGTAATTGGTGGTAGTGGGGATATGGATTGCTTGAATGCGAGTGTTGATCGCATCTTCCCAGCATTGGCATGTGTTGGTGTAATATGGTTGTATGGGAAGGAGGAGTGGGATGGTCTCCCGGATCAACTTCAGCATCTCACTACTCTTCATACTCTACATTTACACAACTTTGGAATGCAAGTGTTGCCTGAATGGTTGGAGAGGTTGTCATCTCTCAGATCTTTGAGTTTATGGGATTGCGAAAAGTTAAGGTATCTGCCCTCTAAGAAAGCCATGCAAGTCCTCACCAGATTGAATGGAATCGACATCTACTCGTGTCCATTATTAAAGCAAAATCTGGAAGAAGGAAGTGATGATTCGGAGTGGTCCAAGGTTTCTCATATCACATATGTCATAGTGGATGGGGACCCATTTTCACGTCCATGCTGAGTAAATGTGAGTGCATTGCTTTTTTCCCTTTTCAATTTCTTTTGCGGTTGTTCATAGGATTTATTAAGCAATTATGGTGATTATTTATTTTTTTATTCTCGATTTTATTGCAACGGCGCCGGCACAATTGTAATCCTGTCGGCAGTCACCACTCTCCACCAAGGCCAGATTTTCGACCAGAAACCTCTGTTTTTAGAGTTTTTTTTAGCATCTAATATTTGAAGGTTTGATTCTTTGAACTTGTATTTATTTGTAACATCTAATATTTGAAGGTTTGAAATTGTAGTTTTAGATTCATGCTTGGTTTTGATGTTTGAGAATCCATGTTTTGTTTTGTTTTGTTTTTTTGGTGATATTCAATCGAGATTTTATTTGGTCTTTTGGTGTATAAATTTAGCTATTTCAGGATTTTTTTTTTTTTAAAAATTTTGGCCATTTTTTTGGTTATAAACCAAACTCGAAAATGACCACCGAAAATCTCAAGCATTTTTCAGTCGGTGGAAATTCTGATCGATTAATTCGGTTATAAAAGAATTCGATTGGTTTTATATTAAAATTAGTGGTCTACTAACACTGTTCCTGCTAAAAATATAAATCAATATTTATTTTTATTTTATTTATTATTTATTCCATTATAAATAGATATACAATAAATAATAATAAAAATATAATAAACTATATTTTTCACTTTTTCTTTAATATATTAAATCTCACTAATATTATTATATTACTGTTTTTAAAAAAACAATACAAATAATATCTTTTATGGAATAATATTTAAATAAAATCTCATTGAATGTGTGATTGATATACTTCTTTTTATTTTTATTAAATTTATATGTATATAGTTTGACGTATAATACAGAAAATAGGTTCCATTATAATATTTTATATTTAATATTGATGAATAAACAAACTCAATACATGTAAAAAGAATTTTTAAAAACTGTTAAGATTTATAACTTTGTTAATTATATATTAATATTATAAAATAAAATATTCAATGTAAAATAACGTATTAATTTAAAAAGAAAATCCCAAGTAGATTATTTTCCGTTCTTTTTAATAGGATAGGAACTACATAGATTCTTCATTGTCTTCCTCTCAAAGTACGTCTTAAAAATAATTTTCACTATAATAAAATGATTATATTTCGCGAACAATGATTTTTAAACTAAGAAGCTTTAAAATAATTTAAATAAAACTTCATTATGCTGAGTTATGTTTTTGCAGTTTCAAAATCTAAATAATTTTTATAAAAACACAAAATTTAACCTTTGTTATATTTATTGATTTTGGTATTCAAATCACATAATCAAGTCATAGTTAAATAATGTATCAACTATCAAGTATATTACTCTAAAATCTCTTATTTTATACTCCCTTCGTCCCGGTGAAGTAGTCCCACTTCACCGGGGCACAATAACCAATGTTAAAGTGATTAGGGATGTTTAGGGATTTAATTAGTTAGTGGATTAATAAAAAATAATAAAAAATAAAAGGCAAATAGTGTCTGGGACGATCTTGTCGGCGAAAGAGCCGTTTATCCCGGCGGCAATGACCTCGGCGGTAGGGGCGACAGGGTCAACAGGGTCGACAGATTCGTCGGTTTCCCAGAAACCTTCCCCCCACACCACCGGGCCATCGCCTGCAAGGAGGGACGACAGGGGCGGAGAGACACCCTCAGAATGAAGATCTATGGAGCTCATCATTGCGGTAGACAGATCTGGCGAGAGAGAGCGATGGCGGAGAGAGGGAGAGCG
>JAPKLW010006115.1:0-18353 GCA_026898455.1 Plectranthus barbatus | reverse complement strand
TTTTGTGGGCCTTATTATCAAATAAATCGAACTCAACAACAATAGTACTCCCTCCGTCCCATGCTAACTGACATGTTTCTTTTCGGCACGGAAATTAAGAGTTGTGAGTGTAGAATGAGTTAGTGGGATTAATATTTTATTGTTGAGTGTGAAAAAGTTACCATTTTTAGAAATATGACAATTTGGTTGGGACGCCTTATTTAGTAAGTGTGCCAATTGAAGCGGGACGGAGGGAGTAATATTTTTCCCCTTATAAATACCGCCAACCCCTTTCCAATTCTTCACACTTCTCTTTTAACTCTCTCTACTTTTGTTTTTTAAGGAAAGTCTCTACTTTCTCAAGTTTAGTATTTTCACTCAATTTAGTACATTTTTTTATAATTTAAGTGTTGGAATTTTAGTAGAGAATAGAGATAATGCAACAATTTACAACTAAGTGATGCAACTTTTAAAAGTGAATAATGCAACAAATTTGGACGGAACAAAATGATGTGAAAACAAAATTAAATTAAATAAATGTAGCCAAGTCGATGAGTCCTCTTTCCGCAAGACGAAAATGCCAACGTAGTGCTCATTTTGATAGCGCTCGTCCCCAAAAATAAAACGAATTTGTCTTCTACGAGGCAACACCTCAATCGTAGAAGACAAACTAAACGGAGTTGGAACTGAGAGAGCTAAAAAGCTTCGGAGAACAATGCAAAATTTTTAGAAAAGTTGTAGTGGAGTGGCATTTTCGGTCAACCACGAAGATGCTCCTATGTATGCCTATATATAGACAACTGCATCAGGGGATTACTTTCGAGTAATGAATACCGATAATCATAAACCGAACATTATAGTATCGGCAGTTACGTCTCGAATATTAATTCGTGACGTTACAAACGAATATTGAATAAGCTCGTAATAGATACATTTCGTCACTTAATAACGTGACATTACAAACATCATCATTGTCTGACATTATTATCACATCGATTACAAACCGACATCATTATCACGATAATTAAGATTCATGATATGTAACAGTTAGTGGTTATCGAGCACATCAATTATCTCATACACCATAATATGTCAACTTGTGTTCAATTTTCCACTCACCGAAATTCGAATTTGAGAATATATATACCACACAAATATTTAATTACAATAAAATTAAATATTTATCATGGGAAATTTACTTAAATAATCCCGCATTTTCAACAATCCCCCCATGAGTGGAAATGCCTAAATGCATGAATGCGTAGCCAACTCAGTTCTCGAGAAACGTTAATGCACAAGAGGTAGCTTGTAGCTTTGAACCTTTCATCTTCAATGTTATCGGGTACACTGGCAGCTTAGTGGTAAGAATACATTGAACTACTCCTCCATCGTGTGCGCCAAGTCAACAATATTGAAACATATTAACATTTCAACTCCATTTGTTCTCACGTTTGGTTCTATTTCGGGCCATGGAAACCCCATTTGGATTCATAAGCGTTCGTTTGAAGCGGCCCCCACTTCTCACTTATATAAGTGACCTCCTATTTTCAAGTATCTTGTCGTACTTAATCACTATGAGGTTTTATGAGTCATTAAAAGACATTTGGCTTAACCTATATCATACGGAGGTATATAACACATCACTTGCTCATTTAGGGATGAGTAGATAATATCATCTTCAAGGCGTCACCACTAAAGAAGATATCATCTTGTAAGTGTCCTTGCCTTTATGAATTTCTTCCTCTTCATTCATGCGTTGATGCCATGGAGTTCGTTTTATAAAAGACGTGCAACTGGCATTCTATTATATTAACTAAGCAATTAATACATCCACGTCAGCACCTAACTATATAGCACACAATCACGATTCATTAAACTACACTCTGTAAGTAGTGGTGAGGAGAGACCGACTCTATATCTCAAGGAGAAAGAGAATGTTAGGTTTGAAAGCAATTAGTCCACACGCACAGCTCAACTCACACAGATGAACATCACAACTCAAGAACACAACAAGAAGTAATTTACGTGGTTCACTCTTTCGAGCTACATCCACAAACGGTGAAAATAAGATGTTATTATCAGTAGACAAATACAAGGGTTTCACACAGATGTCTCTCTCTCAACTCACAAAGAAAACTGAAGGAGAATTGCAAAGAATCTCAAGCTAACACAACACACAATCGAATGAATGAGCAGAAACCCTAGTAGGTTGAAGATAAACTGTTGATAACCAACTTTTAAACTCAGCTCCAAACACATAGCTCCACGTGTCAGATCTGTTATACACCTCTCAACTGAAATAGCAACTTCATAAGTGAAATAATAACTCTTCTTTTCTCTTCTCCCAAGTCTGCACACAATCAAAAAAACGAGCTCCAGCAACTTAGCTCAAATCTCATGCATGACATTCACATATCTGCCACTCACATTTCTCCCTCCTGACTGTCATGCTAATATCTTCTTCCCCTCATTAGCTCCATTACAGAGCAAGCATGCTGAGATAAAACTCAACAAATACCTACCAACTCTAAGAAGAAGTAAAACTTGGATGATGGCAACACCTTTGTTAGATCATCAGCCGAATTCTCATGTGTAGAGATCTTCTCTACCTTGATCACCCCTTTTTCAATCGCATCCCTCACAAAGTGATAACGAATGTCAATATGTTTTGATTTATCATGAAATACTTGATGCTTTGTAAGGTGAAGAGCACTCTGACTATCACAATAGATAGCTACTGATTCCTGAATAACACCAAGCTCATTTAAAATCCCATACAACCACAAACCTTCCTTGACTGCAACCATGACTTCCAGGAGACAACACTTCCATATGGGATGAAAATCAGACCAGTTTGAGACTTTCTTGAATCTATGCTTGCAGCATAGTCAGAGTCTACAGATCCACACATAGGCCATAACTTCATTCATATTTCCTTCTTTCTTTTCAAACATCAACCCCAAATGGCAAGTTCCCTTCAGGTACGTTAATATTCCAACCAAGGCTGTCCAGTGACCTTTACCTGGTTTGGACATGTATCTACTTGTTAGGCTTATAGCATAAGCTATATCTAGCCTTGTACACACCATTATGTACATCAAACTCTCTACTAAACTAGCATAGGGGATATTCTCCATGTATCTTCTGTCTTTTTATGATTTTGGTGACATTTCATCAAAAAGTTTAACATTATGTCCTAAAGGAATGCTGAGAGGTCTGTAGTTGCTCATTTCAAACTTACTTAACACCTGCAACAAATAATTCTTCTGTGAACGCTTCAATCTTCCTGATCTTCTATCCCTCAGGATACCCATCCCAAGTATCCTTCCAGCTTGGACTAGATATTTCATTCAAACTCTCTTTTTAGATCTGATTTTACCTGCTCTATGTCTGATAATAATATTCCTGCCAATAGCATGTCATCTACATATAACAATATGTAGATGTTAGAAGAATTTGATCCATGCTTCATATAAACACATCTGTCAAAACTAGATCTTTTGAACCCAATGTTCAACATATGCCCATCAAACTTCTTATTCCACTGCCTTGGACTTTGCTTGTGTCCATAGATAGATTTCTTGAGTAGACACACTTTGTTCTCATTTGCACATAGCCAGGAGGTTGCACCATATGTAGAACATCTTCTAATTCTCCATGAAGGAAGACAGTCATGACATCTAGCTGGTGTAACTCAAGATCTAGTTGAACCAAAATTGCAAGAAGAATTCTAATAGAGCAATGTTTAACTACAGGAGAGAATACCTCAGTGAAGTCGATTCCTTCTCTCTGGGTGTATCCCTTGGCCACTAATCTTGCCTTGTACTTGATCTTGTGAGTGTCTCCATTCTCTATCTTCCTGTAGGGTTTTACTGTGAACTGAATCACCAAAACCAAATGAATCGGATCGATTTATGGATATTGTGCATAATTAAATATACAATAAAACCTAGCATGCTCCTTTGAATTTAATTCTCATAATTGTGGATTTAGGAATTTACCGTAACTCCATAGTCTCTGTACCGATCTTTTGCGTTTGAACTTCCACTTCAATTCAACCACGCAATTTGATTTTTATCTGCGGAAGTAGAAATTAGAAATCTAATTTCTTATAAAAATCGAAATTAAAAGAAAGAAAGGGAAATCTGTTGTTCTCCAGATTAGATCTTCAGATCTGTATCCCGTTGCGTTCAGATCTGCTACTGGTGAGGACTCCACAGATCTGTACTTTGAGCAGGACCAGAATTCGAAAATTCTCCTCCTTTCTTCTTGTAGAAAACGGCGCCCCTCTCTCTCACTAGGTTTTCTATTTTTCAACTGTGTTACAACTTATGAGAGAGAGCTGTCTATTTATAGACCTAGGGTTGTAAACCCTAGTGGGCTCCTGGGCTCAATTCAACACACTTTCCTTGGGCCAGACCTGGGACCTAATGAAAATAATAAAGTGGGCCTATAAATTAATTAATTCCCATGTCCACAACCCAGGACACAATTAATTAATTAATATTAATTCTTTTTCACCACATAATTAATACTGACCTACCCCTTTATTACCACGTTATGAAAACATGCTGCATTAATTGAGAATCCCCATATTTAAGGTTACCGGACATTCATTAATTAATCGAAGCCTCTGACAAGCTCTAACTACAATTAATTAATATCTTATTATTCCTGAGTAGTACCACTCAATCCTTATAACTCGTGTCTGGACTTAATCAGCCTGCAGGACTTTGGTACGATGAATGTTATTGAGCTCTTCAGGAAATATCCCCATCCTATTACTCGGATATGGTTACCTAAATCCAGTTTCAGGCGGTACTACACGAACTGTTGTTACCCAAGATGCGGATATACGAGCACGTTACTTAGGCTCTCCACCATGGCAAGTCAAATCAACAGTCAACCCGTGCAAACCCCTGAACGTTCGTTAGGGTTTGGACTCAATCAATATCGAGATCTTGTATTCACTGATGTCAGCTGTCTCTTTAACCACTATCAGTGGTCGGCATCCACCTCAGACCCAGCTCACGAATATGTCTTTCGTAAACTTTCTGCAGCAAGCTCTTTGTAAATGGATTAACAAGATTGTCAGCAGTGTCAATCTTCTTAATTTGCACATCGCCCCTCGATACGATTTCTCATATGATATGGTACTTTCTCTCTATGTGTTTGCTTGCCCTGTGAGACCGCGGTTCCTTTGAGTTTGCCACTGCACTAGAGTTATCACAATAAATTGTGATGCTCCTCAGCAAACTTGGGATCATACCCAACTCTAAAATGTAGTTTCTGAGCCATACCCCCTCTTTCGAGGTGTCAGAGGCGACGACATATTCCGCCTCCATGGTGGAGTCAGCAATGCATTTCTGCTTTGAGCTCCTCCAAGATACAGCTCCACCTCCCAGGGTAAACACATATCCTGAGGTCGATTTCTTCTCATCCTGCTCCCCTTGGAAATCCGAGTCCCTATAACCCACAGGACACAAATCCTCACTATGATAAACTAGGCAGAAATTCCTAGTTCTTTTCAAGTACTTGAGGATGTGCTTTACAGTAGTCCAGTGCGCCTGTCCAGGGTCAGACTGATATCTTGCTACCTTGCCTACAAATAACAGATATCTGGCCTGGTACGCAGCATCACATACATGAGGTTACCCACCGCCGAAGCGTATGGTACAAGATTCATCCCATCTTTCTCCCGCTGTGTTTGAGGACTCTGCCCACTAGAAAGATGAACGCCATGACGGAAAGACAACAAACCTTTCTTGGCGAGTTGCATGCTGAACCGGGAAATCAAAGTATCCACATAGGATGCCTGGGATAAGCTCAACATTCTTCTCTTACGATCTCGTAAGACCTTAATCCCAAGAATGTAGCCAGCTTCTCCCAAATCCTTCATTTGGAACTGTTCGGATAACCAAACCTTGATTTCCGACATCACTCCCTCGTTGTTTCTAAATAGGAGTATGTCATCAACGTAAAGTGCAAGGAAAACCACGCTCCCACTGATACAAAGTCGGAAAACACAACTTTCGTTCTCCAACTGTGCAAATCCATAGGATTTAATCACATCGTTGAAACGTAAGTTCCATGACCTTGAAGCTTGCTTAAGTCCATACAAGGACTTTCTAAGCTTCCAGACAAGATGTTCTTCGCGCTTGTGTATGTAACCCTCGGGTTGCTGCATATAGATGTCCCTACCTTCTTCAAGGTAACCGTTTAGAAAAGCGATCTTGACATCCATCTGTTATATCTCGAGGTCCATATGCACAGCTATGACAAGGAGTATCCGGATGGATTTGAGCATGGCTACGGGTGAAAAGGTTTCGTCATAGTCAATGCCTTCTTTCTGACTATAACCCTTTGCCACCAGCCTGTCTTTAAAAGTCGTGATCTTTCCATCCGCCCCTTTCTTTCTATTGTATACCCATTTGCACCCTATGGCCCTAAAGCCATCCGGCAAATAAGTTTTCTTGTATACATCCATAGCTGTTGGTCCCGAAATATCAGAGTCGTCGTGTTGATATCTTAACACAAAATGCAGCGGAATAGTTTTACGTCTCTTGCACTTAATGTTATTTTCACAAAGTTAGTTAGCTCAAGTTATGACTTAAGTACGTTTTCAGATATACACTAGCAACTCCGTTGCTAGGTTTCAAATCAATCTTAAACAGTAACTCAATAAAACAGTAAATAGACACAAGATTTATAGTGGTTCGATCAAATAGATCTACGTCCACTCCTTAGCCGAAACGCTAAGAATTTCACTAGAAAAGTATACAGATTACAAGGAATTGCCTTTCCAGTTAAGTAGGCAGTGAGCTTTCGGCCTGGCTACTTGACAGCTATCCTCCGTGAGTCTGCACTTCTCTGGTAAGGTTTGGCTGGGGGTCAAGGGCACTCCTTCGAAACTCCTGCCTTGCCTGATATGGAAGCTTTAGACACTTCCTTATCTCCTTGAATGTGGCTAGACGCCCGTTCTAGTCTTAACCTTTTCAGGTGTTCGACTGTTAGATTCTTTTCTAAAAGAAAGGAATCTCAATGATTGAAATATCCTTGAATGCAATCAAGAATATCTTCAATGGAGTGTCAGTACTTCAATGAGCGACACTTCTGGTTGTTGGGAGCTTTTTTTTGATAAGCCTTTGTACAGCTCTCAACTGACTACTTTCAAAGTTTACTATGTCAAAGGAATCTCTAGCTTGAGCGTTCGTGAATAAGTAAAGTGAGAAGAGCTCTTGCAAGTCGTGAAAGCAGTTATCGAAGTAGTAGTCGTTTTGTGATAGATGTGTGTCGGTCTGTGTGTCTCTCTCATCTTTGAGACTGTCTTTTA
The DNA here is from genome assembly GCA_026898455.1 of Plectranthus barbatus. NCBI lineage: Eukaryota > Viridiplantae > Streptophyta > Magnoliopsida > Lamiales > Lamiaceae > Plectranthus > Plectranthus barbatus. The sequence continues at coordinate 11,041 of JAPKLW010006115.1, read as the reverse complement.
TAGGTGGAGATTTAAACTTTGAATCTCCTTATCCGTTAGACTCAACGGCTCCTTGATCTGAAGAGGTTTGTCTGTGGTACTCACTTTTGTTTTTGACTAGTACTTTCCTAACCACTTCGGGAAAGTCTTATCCTTTTGCGTGAACTTTCTGTCAGAGTCGCAGTCCAGCTTCAGATTTGATTCTTTTGTTATGCTGGAGTCTACTGAGAGTATATTTCTTTTACTTCCTTTTGACTTCTTTTGTTTCAGACTCTTTACTTCATCGCTGAACGGTCCGAATGCTAACACCTTAGCATTCTGTCTGACGTGCTTTCAGCCATTTGCTAGTGATCCTCTATTGGCTTTCTTCTCTAGCAATTCGACAATTGAATGCTGATATCATTTGCTTTGTTTCTGCTAGGGATTCTTCTCAGCATACTAGTCTATTACAACTCAATGTATAACTTATACAGGACTTTACAAGTTGTGTTAGACTCTAAAGATTTCAACAAATGATCGACCAACTAAATAAGGTTTGATCCAACAAAAACTTTTACAAATAAGTCCTAAGGGAGATTTTAGGAATAATTTCCCAACAATAGCAATTATGGATTCATTTTCAGAATCCTTGGCGACACGCCATTTGTCAACATCCTTGTCCTGCACTGCCTCTTCGTAAGTCAGTGGGTCAGAGTCCTCATGTCCGTCTTTCGGGCCCAAGTCCGAAGACTCTCCCACGAACATGTACCTTTCTGGCTGGAAAATAACTCTCCCACTACGACAAGGCATCGGTGCCGTGTCAGTAGTAGGTGCAGTAACTTGTGGTCCTGCACCTTGCATTGAAGAACGTGTCTGTGGTGCTGTACCTCTCACAGGTGCACCCACATCTACACGTTCCCCTTTCCTTGTAATTGCATTCTCGTTCTCAATTTCTTGAAGAACGATATCACTCCTTGACTTGTGATTACTCATATACTCGTCCTCCAAGAATCTAGCGTTGGTGCTAACAACGACTCTTTTACTCTCAGGACAGTAAAAGTAACCACATTTCGTTTGCCTGGGATACCCTATGAACAACATTACTTTTGACCTGATTTCTAACTTATCAGGTTCCTTCGACAGTACGTGTGCCGGACAGCCCCATACTCTAAACTTGCATAAACTAGGTTTGCGACCAAGGAAGAGCTCAGAAGGCGTCTTAGGAACTGATTTAGAAGGCACCACATTAAGCACGTAAGTTGCTGTCTCTAATGCGTAGCCCCAAAACGAAATTGGTAAGTTTGCATAACTCATCATTGATCTTACCATCTCTAGAAGAGTCCTATTTCTTCTTTCAGCTACACCGTTTTGCTGGGGAGTACCCGGTGCAGTCCACTGGGATGTAATCCCATTTTCTGACAAATACTGTAGGAACTCGTTACCGAGGTATTCGCCACCGCGGTCAAATCGCAGTAACTTGATAGTTTTCCCGACCTTCTTTTCTACCTCAGCCTTGAACTCTTTGAATTTCTCAAAGCATTCAGACTTGTAGCGAAGCAGGTAAACATATCCGTACCTTCAGTAATCGTCAATAAAATTGACAAAGTACTCGTACCCTCCACGAGCCTGCGTGGACATCGGTCCACATAAGTCAGAATGGATCAATTCCAACACTTCCTCTGCTCGAGACTGACTTGCCTTGAAAGGCCTAGTTGACATCTTGCCCTCGATGCAGGATTCACAGACTTGATAAGGTACAGCCCGGACTAAGTCCAATGTACCGTCATCTGCAAGTCTCTGAATCCGCTTCAAGCTGATGTGACCCAGTCTCAAGTGCCAGAGATATGTAAGATCCTCATCAGAAGAAGTAAGTTTTCACTTTCTAGGATTATCAATTACGGATGAATTACGTGCAATACTTAAGGACATATTTGATCGAAGTAACATAGAGATTGTAAATCAACATCCCATAACGGATAACATTTTTATTACCAATGTTAAAATCTTAAATAACAAATATCCATAAAAGTTGATAAAATTTGTCCTGCCGATAAACCACAGCCCACAAATAAACTCTCAAATGTACTTAATTCATCAAAACATAAAGAAAAGAAAACTCCATGAAGCTCCGTCATAAAACGTTACCTTCATCCAGTTTGGTATCTTCTTGCCATCACTCACCAGCCTTGTCGGCACGGTCCCCTGTACAACATCAGTGCTTACAGCTCTAGAAGAGCAACAATGGACTCTAATCATGCTTACAGTTATACATGCAAATGGCATACCTTGTCAAGCTTTGTTGGCTTGACAATCTTTCCTCCAATGTCCTTTCTTACAACACCTGAAGCACCTGTCCCTGTCAGTCTCCACCTTAGGCTTTTTCCCAGCCCCACCATCCTTCACAGGTGTCTTCTTGGCCCATTTCTTAATCCCTTTCTTTCGCTTCATACTTTTCGGTACAACAGAGAGATTACCAGAAGTGGCCAAGGAAACCTTCTGAGGGTTCATGACCGATTCCGCTGCCATCAAGTCATTGAGTAACTCGTTAAGAGTATACTCTTTCTTGTTCATGACAACATTCAGCCTAAAACTCTCAAAGGACTTGGGTAGAGAGTTCAGTATGATATCGACTTTAGCCTCATCGTCGATACCTCCACCATGCACAGTTAATTCATCCATGAGGTGAGTCATGGTAACAACGTGCTCTCTCACTGAGGTGCCATCAGTCATTTTCTTACTCACGATTTCTCTCATGAGATTGAACCTGACGGCTCTATCAGTTTCCCCATAGGTTGCCTCCAGACTCGTCATGATGTCATAGGCATCCCTATGGTGCTGATGTTGTTGCTGTAAGACTTTCGACATAGTGGTCATCATGTAGCACTTGACTACATTGTTCGATTTCTCCCACTTGTTATAAAAGTCTATATCCATTTGACTGGATTCAGCAGTTGGCACTTCGGGATGAAGTACTTGCATAACGAACATATGTTCTTCTGCAATCAGGAGGTACTCGAGATTGCGCTTCCATTCCAGGAAGTTTGGACCAGTTAGAGTGTTTTGTGCGAGAATATTGATGACATTAGACATAGACATATCTGAAACAATAAAGAATCTTAAATAAGAACATACATGTAGAACTTCGAAAACAAATGCATTGAAAACCTTTTAATAAATCAAATACAAATGTTTTCCACTAATTACCCAAGAGTTCCCACCGCAAGCTACACTCGTAGACGTTTACGATGTCACCCTCAACCAGAACTATGGGTTTTAAGCCCCAATCCATTTAATTTGACTACCATGTCAGGATGCTTTTGACACTAGAAATTAATAATTAGTGAAAACCTAAGACCAAGCCATCTCTCAAGAACAGGGATGCAATTCTTGCATTATATTCTAAGATGCTTCTAAGCCATTAACCACAAATTTAACTCCGTCCAAAAGAGACAGTTTAGCACGGCACATAACCATATCGCACAGCCCTTAAAGCTTTTGTTATCTATAATTTAAATCAATCCTATAATACTTGTGAAAGAGATCTACGCAAGCTACACTCGTAGACGTTTACGCAAAGCCCTCCCACTATTCACATGATTTAAATTGTTTGTCTAGAAATCCCAACAACCGTACCCATGCACCTCTAGGAACTAGCAAGCTACACTCGTAGACGTTTACTAGAACGAGAGATACACTTACAGCCTAGGACCGCTTTGTGGATGTCTATTGATTTTAATTAAAAAATATGCTTAGTATTTTTCTTTTAAAAGGTTTCTTGTATGCGCACATATAATTTCTTTGTTATTATATTTTCCAAATTTTTGCATGTAATTGAACAAGCCCAAAAATTCCCAAAATATAATCCAACAAAAGAAATTAATCACATAAGCATGCTTGGAAAACTGTAAATAATAAAAGCGATAAATCATGCTTTTCCTATTATCTACACATGTTTAATTGCGCACATAATAAATCACATATCATACGAGGACAATTAAGGCAAACAAAAATTCCTCGTGGCCCCACAAAATAGGAAAAAAATAAATCCTATCTATTACAATTTGAATTTGAATCTATTTGGATAGATACAAATCTTCTAGGGCTCCAAATCTTGATTCACCAAATCTTTTGGGATTTAGGCCTTTGTGATCTGATGATTTGCCCTAACCCTAATGCAAACCCCAGGGTTTACACAGGATTGCACAAACCACCAAAACACGACCCACCGCGATGGGACAGCATCAGCCGACGCCGACCGCCGCCGCGCGCGCGCGCACCGTGCCCTGGTCCCCGCACGCAGGCCGCGCGCACCGTGCCCGGCCGCGCCCCTGTCGTCGCCCGCCATCTTCCTTCGCCGGCCCTGCGTCGGCTCCGTCTTCGTTCTTCGTCCTCGACCCGTCCAGTTACATAATTTTGAAAAATAAAATTACAGAATCTATTCTATTACAATTTTTCAAAATCTACACTAATCAGGGATTTTCTCGTGATTTTACAAAATTAATTCAGCCCTAAAAGGATAAACCACCGCGGGCTGAATTATACGGGTTGCCACGAGGAACAAAAACTATCCACAAAAATAAATAAATTCATACATGCATATCGAATTTAATTATGCACAAAAGAGCGATAAATCAGAAACCTGGCTCTGATACCAATTGTAGGGTTTTCCCGTGAACCGAATCATTAAAACCAAATGAACCGGATCGATTTATGGATATTATGCACAATTAAATATACAATAAAACCTAGCATGCTCATATGAATTTAATTCTCATAATTGTGGATTTAGGAATTTACCGTAACTCCGTAGTCTTTGTACCGATCTTTTGCGTTTGAACTTCCACTTTAATTCAACCACGCAATTCGATTTTTATCTGCGAAACTAGAAATTAGAAATCTAATTTCTTATAAAAATCGAAATTAAAAGAAAGAAAGGAAAATCTGTTGTTCTCCAGATTAGATCTTCAGATCTGTATCCCGGTGCGTTCAGATCTGCTACTGGTGAGGACTCCACAGATCTGTACTTTGAGCAGGACCAGAATTCAAAAATTTTCCTCCTTTCTTCTTGTAGAAAACGGCGCCCACACCTATCTCTCTAGGTTTTCTATTTTTCAACTGTGTTACAACTTATGAGAGAGAGTTGTCTATTTATAAACCTAGGGTTGTAAACCCTAGTGGGCTCCTGGGCTCAATTCAGCACACTTTCCTTGGGCCAGACCTGGGACCTAATGCAAATAATAAAGTGAGCCTATAAATTAATTAATTCCCATGTCCACAACCCAGGACACAATTAATTAATTAATATTAATTCTTTTTCACCACATAATTAATACTCACCTACCCATTTATTACCACGTTATGAGAACGGGCTGCATTAATTGAGAATCCTCATATTTAAGGTTACCGGACATCCATTAATTAATTGGAGCTTCTAACAAGCTCTAACTACAATTAATTAATATCTTATTATTCCTAAGTAGTACCACTCAATCCTTATCACTCGTGCCTGAACTTAATCAGCTTGCAGGACTTTGGCACGATGAATGTTATTGAGCTCCTCAGGGAATGTCCCCATCCTATTACTCGGATACGGTTACCTAAACCCAGTCTCAGGCGGTACTACACGAACTGCTGTTACCCAAGATGCGGATATATGAGCACGTTACTCATGCTCTCCACCATGGCAAGTCAAAGCAACAGTCAACCCGTCAAACCCCTGAACCTTCGTTAGGGTTTGGACTCAATCAATATCGAGATCTTGTATTTGCTGATGTCAGATAGACGAATACAGCTCACTGCGGTCCATCAATACGCCACCTCTGCGTACCAGCATGTCAAGTAACCTAGACAGACTACTTATTCCGACAATGCTGCAGCCATCCGGACAGACGTATCCTCATACGCTGTCTCGGCTGTGATCAGTTTTATGTCTCACTAGGTCAAGTGATCATACTGTCTTCTGCGATCTACAACACGTCGTATGATCGTCCCTATCGGTGAGACAAGAGGATACCATTGTTCATACATGTAAGATTGTTAACAGATAGGAGAAATAAACCGTTGTATACTCATTATAATAAATGCTTTCAGTATACAAAACATATCAAGGCATCATTACCAACTACAACCCGATCAGAACTAGAATAAAGATGTGAAGAATCAAGATTGTCGAGGTCCGGAGTCGTATGAGCAAAGGCTCCAGTATCTAAGAACCAATCCGAAGCACTCGAAGATGAGATCAAACAATTTGCATTGAGTGCTTCAACGAGACTTGCAGAACAGGACTGGGGTAGCGGTCCGGACAGGTGTTGGCATAATGATTGTCTTGACGGCAAATTTGACAGCGCAGTGGACGATGCTGAGAAGACTTGTGGTTGCCATTACGTCGCCGCTAAGAGGAGTTCCTGGGAGGATTGCCGCCACAATCAGAGTTGCCACGATTTTTGGGCTAGGGAGATCACTGTTGTTGGCCATAGAAGACAACCAAAAAGGTTGAGGGTCCTTCCATCGACTCCTATAAAGGAGAAAAGCTCTTGTCTTTGGAGAGAAGGTCGCGAAAGGAGGGCAGAGCCGTGAGCGCCATCTGAGCAATAGAAAAGAAAGAAGACGCAAGACCAAGGCCACGAAGAAACTAGTGCGCCTTGTCCATGTCATCCACAGGGCGTCCTATGGCTGCCAATTGATCACAAATAGCCTTAAATTCACGGTCGTATTCGGTGACTGAACGCGAACTACGTTTGATCAATTGTAGATAATCTTTGAGACGAATCTCAAGGGTCTTGGATTTATTGCTGAAGGCGAAATCCAGCACAAGTCAAACAAAACGAGCCGTAGAGCAGCCAATCACCTCGACCATGGCTTCTTCAGAAAGGATGGAGAGAAGGAGACTGAGAAGTCGCTGATCTTGGAGATGCCAAGCAGCGTATGCCGAATTAGGTGCACTGTTTGGAGAAGAAATAGTGGACAGTGGTGAGGAAGGGAGCCATCAACATATTTAATCAAATCCTGGCAGGTGAGTAGAGGTACGATCTGGGAATGCCATAATAGAAAACTAGATTGTTACCTGCGCGTTGCGCAGCATATTTCAATTTTATTATTATATTATTATTATTATTAAAATATATAAATTTTAATTATATTTTAATATGTAGCAGTGAAATATTAAGATTCGATCGAGTTTAGTTCAAACTTTCAATTTGTTAGTTAAGTTACAACTGACACTTTAAATTATTTAATTAATCATAATTGATTTACAATGTTATTTGTCTTCTTTCATTTCTCTCTACATATTTTATTATCTCTTATCATATCTTTAAATCGCACACACTGGAATATTTTAATTTATGCCCCTCATTTTTTGTGTCACTCCAATCAATATTACTAATATTAAACATTTGTATTACACATTTGCGTTGCATGAGATACATATTCATTCTAGATATCAAATAAATTATTTTTGAAATAACCTTATATTGCATATCCATGTGACACATTTACCTTTAATTTTTTAGCTCCATATTACATAATATTATAACTCGATATAATTGAGCTTCAAGGTTTATATACGAATTGAACCTCCCCTTAGCACATCATATACAAATTGGGTCTTAACAATGAATCGCGAACGGTACAATAAGGATTCGATCCATACAAATTGTAACTATCTATTATTGTAAATCTCTTCATATCTCATTGCATACACTTTATTATGATATTTCCTAAATTGATATATATCCTATTATATATATGTATGAGTGAGTATCATGTGAGATCATATTTTGTAAAATATTGAGCGCATTCCATTTGAAATACATTTTTTTTATTGTCCAATGAAACAAATATTGTATTGGACATTATGGATTGTACCTGATTTTTAAATTAATTTGAGATGAATTACTGTGATTGTAGGGGTCATCACGAGTCGAGTCGAGTATGGTCAGGCTCGAGCTCGACTCGATCGAGCTTAATTTTCACGCTCGAGGTTAATTCGGTGTCAAACTAATAATTAGCTTTTTTATTTTTTTAAAATTTAATAGATATTGAGCTCTAATAATCATTTATAATTTTTTGACGCTTCAATTTAATTTATAAAATATACAATTAAAATAGTTAGGTATTTTTTTTTCTCTTTCCATCCATTATATTAACTCATAATTTGGGATGACTATATGGTTGATTCTATTAAAATATAAATTGAACCCTAAAATCATCAAATCAAGAATTTATGAAAATTCAAATTATATTGTCTGATCGAATGTAGATATATTGAACCAAAGCTTCGATTTGTGTTGACTTTTGCCTTGAACATATTTATCTCTGTTTATATCATAATCACCTAATTTAGAAAATGTATATTTTTATACTTCAAACACATTAAATATAACTCACAAATTGAATAACTAAGTATAATTCATATAATAATACATAATCAAATACAAATTGACATAATTCAGTTATATATATTGTGTGTGTGAAAATATAGACAATCATGAATTTACACAGACATAAAAGTAAACGTACTATCAAATAAACTTTATTGAATGGACAATATTAGTGAACAAATAAGTTAATAATCAACATCATTAAGATTAAATTAAGGGTCTTCCTTGTGTCCAATATATATAGATTCAAAATTCCTGATAATATATGAATATGTGAGTTTAAATTAATGTGATTTATTTAAAAGATTAAGATTAAACAACAAATTTGCATTTCATTATATTGGCAAAATATGGAGACAAAGTAGTGAGAAAATAAAAAAATTAATAATTATATGTATTCATTATATAAAATGATATTTTATGACACAAAAGATAATGTACAATTCAAAATGACAAACATGAAGTAGTAACGATAATGAAGGTAAAATAATAACATTTTAAAAGAAAACATAAGTATTAACTTAATATCAAAGTGGCAACTACAGATAATTTTTTTTTTTATGGTGACAAAAATTGAGTACAACAAATATAAAAGAACACAAGTTGCAAATAATTTATACTAAGATTATAATATAAAAATATTTCGTACTATTCATATTTCAATGAAGTTAAATTGAATTCTTATTCTTTTGAGTTACATGAGAGAACAAAATTAGTCGATTATCTTTGTCCTTCTTCTCACTTCTTGTGTCCCCTCTCTCTGCCATCTTAGGTTTCAAAACAATGCCGTGTGCTTCAACAGGTTTATGCTCACACAATCAAAATCACTGTCCACTAATTATGCTTTATTTCTTTTTTATTTTATTATAAGAAATATTGCTTAATTCATTCATAATTTTCATATAATTCCATATATTTTAAAATTTTCTATAGTTATTCAACTGTTTTTTGTGATAACATAATTATTTACGTTATAAAAATAATAGGTATTATAAGTATTTAATTTGTTGTAAATGAAGAAGAAGTAATGTTATAAGAATATTAGGAGTGCGGTTATCTTATTGAAATTATTAAATGCTTTTGGTATTGATATTTCTTACCATAAATAAACAAATGTAAAATATATATAATTATTATTTTAAGTTATTTTCCATTTAATAATGAAATTCGTTAAAAGCAAACACATTAAAATTTGTTAACCATAACACCTTCCTCCTTAATTTTCAATGCTTAACCACTTTGATCATTCACACTTGTATAATCGTTAATATTTTTCATCCTTTAAATTACTTGAGTAACTTAATCATTTATTTTTTTTAGTAAAATAAAGCATAGTAAATCATAACATATGACAAATTATACATTTAAATATATCCAACTCTATATTCTTTAATAAATATCTTCATCCAGAAAAATTGACATATTAGTTGAATATCTATCTCAACCAGAAATTAGTCCAACCAATAAAAATCATTTCCTAAATATACTTCAAATTTGGTGCACTCTTCATCTCTACTGTAAACAAAATATATGTATATATAACCCTAGCAACAAATATTGCAAGTTAAAATAAGCATCAAAACAAAATAAAATGATTTACACACCAAATACGTACTTGAATCTAGTATTGTACAAACAAAACAAAACAAAATTACTTGAATTAGAGAATTGAGATGATCAACATCGAAGAACGTATAAGATAAGATGCATTTGTGACATTGTGAGTATCATCATCGATTATTCATGTACATTAATATTTCTGGAATCAATATAAAAACAATACAATTAAAATAAAACATGAAATTTATAATGCAATTATGCTAGAAAGAAGAAACTATTTCCTCAAGTGAGAACAAAAAATATATATATATATAACATTATCACCACAATGAATCATTTGGTAGTCGAGAGTGCCTGCAACACGAAGAAGGTTGTTCCTACTATGATGAGTCCGGAGCTATTGGTTGTTGCGACATGAAGAGGAGAAGTGTAGGTTGCGCCGCTACAGAATTGTTATGTGCTGCTATTGCCGGATAGTCATTCAGCAGAAATCGAAAAATATAAACTATAGGAACATACCCAAAAACTATCAAAAAAAATCTCTCAGTGCTAAAACAAATAATTTGCTACAAAACTTTAAGTTGACTATTCGTATAAAAAAAATCGTAGCCTAGCATTTGAGAAAAAATGGTGAAGTGAACAAAGTCTTGAAAATACTCATATTTATAGTATGAAAAATATTAAATCACATAGGAGTTTTAATGGATTCCATAATTTGTTGCACATATCACGTTTTAGATGGCATATCAAATGCTTTTAAATTGTATTTATTACTAATTTTGAATTTTTGTAATGAGCATTAAATTTAATTACGTTATGAAATTAAGTTAGTTCAACTATCACTAATTGAATATATTCATATTTAATTAATTACATTATTTATTTTATTAATATCAATTGAGAAATGATTAATAACGAAAATCTTTAAATACATATTGATAAATATATCTAGTCCATACGACCATAATGTTTATTGGTAAAACTTGAAATAAATTAAGAATATGGTTAACAGAAATATAATATACTTGTTTTAAAATAGAAAAAAAATAGTGCATGAAAAACACAAATTGTGATATTTGTATAAAAAAAATAGCTCGTGAAAACATGTGATTTTCTTTACTTAACTTAATAATATAATTGCA
>JAPKLW010006114.1:0-18353 GCA_026898455.1 Plectranthus barbatus | reverse complement strand
ACTGTTTGCTACGGAGCAATATGCTAGAAATTCTAGCATTCATTTAAATCAGTAAGCATTCACATTCATCAATCAATCATATAATCGTCATATCCACATGCAAATTCGTTGAGTACACTAGAAGTGTAGATCAACTAGAGCACACCAGTAAAATTCAGAAGTGGACAATGAGATTTTGTCAAAATCTGATCCAATTTTATATATGATATAGCATGTTTCAGTACAAATTGGATACAGAGAAATTAACTTAAAAGAAATTGACCTTGTCGTTCATGAGTCGGGCGCTGGCTTCTCCTTTTCATTGTCTGCTGATTTAATCTTCTGAATGTCCGCGAACTTCTCCATAGTGAACTTCATGAAGTTTTCAACAAGAGTTGCTCCTGCTTCTCTTTCAGCAGCCTCACGCTCCAGTTCTTTGGCCAGTTTCTCTTGTTCCATTGCCATCTTTTGCAATTTAGATTCATGTTCAATTTTCTGTAGCTCTAGCTTGGCTTCATGTTCCTTTCTTTGTAGCTCAAGTCTAGCTTCTAGTTCCTTTTGTTTCAACTCTTGTTTTGCTGCTTCTTCTTTCCTCTTCATTTCTTGTTCCCTTATTGTTGCTTCCTGTTTCTCTTTCTTTCTTCTTTCACGGTCAGCTTTTCTTCTTTCTTCCCCCTCTTTGATTGCAGCCAAAAGAGTTGTACCATAGGCCACAATCGTTTGTTCTGCGTGAGTCCTGGTGTCTGCTATGTCTTTTCGAACAACTTCAAGACCTGCCCTGTTCTCAGAAATAGCTAACTTGTTTTCAGCAACCTCCGTTCGTACATGAGATACATCGCTCCGTATCTCATCAATTTCGCCTCGTAGATGGCTGATTGCTACTTCTATTCGTTCATCAACGGCTGTTTGCAGATAAGAGTGGAAGGCCTCAGCTATGTCGAAAGTTAACGTGAAGGGCATTGGTAGAGATGTTATGGGAGAGGCATTGAAGGATGTAGTCATGACGAGGTCTTGACTGGACTGAGTGTTTGACGGTTGTTCATGACTTGGATTCGCAGCAAGATATTCTTGGTATCATATTTCCTCGAGCAGTATCCGTCGAGCTGCATCTAGAACTTGTGCAGTCTCCTGGATAGATCGAGCTTCAGCTTTCTGAGCTTCCTTAATGACGGCCTGAACATCAATGTCCAGAAACTTAACCAACATGTTATCGAATCTCAGAGCGGCACGTTCAGTGGCTAGGGCCTTTGCTCGAGCCTTTCTACACTCCTCTTGTTGTGAGTCATGCTCCAATCGACGTTTCTCATATGCAACTACAGCTTTTGCCTGTCGTTTGGATAATTCAACTCTAGCATCAGAGTATCCATCCGGTACGAAGGTAGACTTGGGTAATCCTGCAGTGTTTGAGAGGAGACGGTGTTCTCGGATGGCTTGAAGTCTGCACATCACTTGTTTATCCGAGAATTGTTTCATCCCTGGAACTTGATCAATCCAATCAAAACACCAACGTTCTTCATATCTCCAGAAGTTTAATCCTTTAGCTGCAATACAGAGCATCCTTTCTTCAAAGCAAAGTTGATGCATGATATAATCAAACTTCTTCCATCGACGGAACTCTTCTGCTAATAAGCGTCCTTCTGGTATGGACTCATCCAATGCACTGTGAAATAGATCTGCTATGGCTCTCTCTGTTTCAGATTCTACGAACTGCTCTATTTCTTCAGCCATAGGTCCTAGATCAGAATTAGGTGTATCCTCGGGATGAACCTTTGCACACCATTGGCTAATTCTTCGGAGTCCATAACGACGTCCTGGCAGCCCATGGAATGGTACTCGAAGACAGCTTCGGATCCTGAGGTTTCTTTTCTCAAGAGTTTTGCATTGTAAATGTCTTCAGTTTCTCCATCGGAATAAGATTCAGAGAGGCAGGATGATCCTTGTTCCAATAATTGAGAGTCATCTTCATTTGGTTGATGTGTTCCAATGCTTTGTTGATCTGCAGCAGATTCATCACAAAGGAATGTTTCCTTCGGATGTTCCTCAAGGTGTGTCTGCATTGGTACTTCTGTTACTATTTCATCGCGAGCTCCACTGGATTCCCCCGCATTTCTTCTGTGAGACTTTTTCTTTGGGGAGTGGGTTTCACTGAAGGCTCCAGATGCTAGCCTTATTGAGAATTACGTGTCTGATAGTTCCTCTTCTTCAAATATGATCTGCTGATCAGGTGGTAGATGTGGAATCGATTCTTCTGCCATGTCGGCCTTTCCTTTTCCTTTCTTCACCGCTTCTTCTGCTAGATGCGGTGGATCAGCATACGAATCTCCTGTGGCATTTACAATGAAGCTATCTTCTGCTGTATCTGTTATCTCTTTATTTTCTGCTGGAATGTTGTTTTTGCTAACATCATGGGTTTCGCCCAATGGATGATGTATATGCTCTGTTGAAGCTTCATTAACTGTGCTAGCACTTACTTCTCCGCGAGCATTGCCTTCTTTGCTAGCTTCTTCAGCAGCTTTCTTTTGTGCCCTGAACTCTTCAGCAGCTGATTTGACACATTCGAATTGCCTGTCTCTGTTTTTGAATGTCAAATTAGTGATGAATTTCTGGTAATCTTTCTTTTCGAGTTCCTTCAGAGTAGCTATACGCCTCCTTTTTTCTTTTCTTGATTCTTGATTAGGCTTTTCTCTGGTCCTGAGAGACTTAGGAACGTAATCTGGATCAGTGTTGTCTTCAGTAGAATGCTTCTTCGATGTGTTAATTCCTTCAGCAGCTGCAGTACTCGCCTGTTCTGCTTCTGCTTTTTCAATTACTTCCTTGTCAGTCAGAAGTTCCAACCGTCTTCTGATCTTCTTCTTTGCTATTACTGCTGGTGGTTTCGTAGCAGCTCTCTTTGGTGATTGAATTGGAACTGCCAAAGCGCCAATAGTAGATGGTTGCTGTTCTGCTTCTTTGGAGGTCATTATTTCATTGATCTGGTCAACTGGGAGATTTCCTAACTGTTCAATCTCCTCGAGATTTCGGAAGCATTGATCCGTTTCTGCATTCTTCTTCAGCACTTGTAATTCGTCTTCAGAAATAGGAATGGAGTGTTGGAGAGTGACTTCCACCAAACTAGCTTCATCTGGTTCTTCTGGTGAGGTAGGCTTACTCTTGTCTACGTTAGATTTCCCTTTTAACTTTCGAGGATTTCTGACGTTGACTGGTTTGGGCTTGCGACGTGTTACCGGAATGTAATCGGTAGAGAGAAGTTCAACTCCTTGATCTACTCCTTTGTTAGTAAACAGAATCTCCAATAATTTGCTAATCTTCAGCCCAAAGTTTACATTTGAAGAGAATGTTCCATCTACTTCCATGTGAGCATTCTTCTTGACATGTTCAGCCCAACGTTCAAAGATGAACTCGGCCCAATTGCCTTTAACATTGTCGTTTAATGCCATCATCACGGCATATTTCTTAGCAGAGAGCTCTGCGTATGATCCTGCATCACACTGGAGCATCTTGATTACAATCTCCGCGAGGAGTTTGTATTCCTCTGTCAGGGTGTTGATTGAGATGTTAGGCTTAAATATTTGCTTCCTCTCTCCTGGCTTCTTCCAAAGATTCCATCTTCTTTCTATTTCGGCAGTGTCAGTTATCTTATACTGAGAGATTTTAGTTCCATAGTTACGAAGACCAAAGGTGCGAGCAAGTAAATCAGCATTCACGTCTATGATATTCCCATAGACACAAGTTTTGAATGATTTCTGATCATCGCTCATGACAGCCCTAGCATAAAATTCAGAAACCATATGCGGATGAAATCGATCAGGTTCAGCAGTGAGATACTTTACCAGTAGCTCGGAATTAAGAAGATCCAAAATCCATTTAGGAAATTGTTTGTGGGCGAGCGGCATGTACAGAATCCTGTCCTTCATAATTAGAGCAACTCGTCGCCGTTCTCCCGAGTGCGTGGACAACTTCTTCTGTCTGGCCATGGTGACTAAGTGTAGTAAGGGATGGACTCATCAATATCCTCCTTCTTCTCAATGCCTGTGAACTCTGGTGCATGTCGAACATGCAGGGGCGAGCAAGCGGTTGAGGGATAAATAAATGATGGTGGTTGAAGATTAACATTCTCAGGATTCTCAGATGAATCTGTATTTTGATGAGAGGGAATGGAAGAGTCTTGATTTGAGGTCATGGTTGGGTAGGAATTTCGGAGAATTTTGGTAGGGTTTTTCAGAGGTGGGTGTGAGAGAGTTTCTGAAGGCGGAATTTGAAGTGTTTCGAAATCGGATGAAGGTATAAAGGATTTTGAAGTATGTGAATAAATCATTGGCGAGGATTGAACTCACTTTAGTGTTAATCGACGGTTGGGGTTGACAGTCAGATCGTGGGTAGAAACACGTCTTTCGGAGCTCGAGTGAGGATGACGTGGCACAGTCCCATTTGTCGTCGTCGTCTGAATGTATTAAATGCTTATACAAAGCGAAGCGCTATCTTTCCACGTCTGATTTGAAAACTTCAGCAGCCGATGGTGGTAGAGTTGAGCAGATGCTACCACGTATGTCATGGTTTCATCGTTATGATTTCGGCATTGCTTTTGATGCAAGATCATGACCTCTTCAGATTTGACATTCACATTAATGAATTTTCTCACTCCTCGTAGTGACTCTTCAGCTTCAGCAGTGAATAGTTACTAATTTCTCTTTTATAAATAGCATAGACATGCGATGCATTTGCTATGACTCTTTGTAACTTCTCGCTCTTCTTCTCCCGAAGAATTGTTCTAGCACTAAGATATGGAGCAAGTTCAATCTCTTTTCGTTCCGCGTCACAGAATCCTCTGTGATGTTGGTCTGTATGAGGAGTATGAAGAAGATTACCACATAGCAGAGTGGGTAATGTCCAGTCTGCAAGCTAGTGGTGTTGCTAGATTCATAACTTTAACACCTCATGCGTTCCACCTGGAACATCTTCAAAATCTTCTGCGAAAGAGTGAACCGGTTGGGGACTCCATTGTCGGTGTTTTCATGAACCGATTGGTGAGGTGGATGGTTGAGTCCTTTGCTTCAGAATTTGGCTTACCAAGGGGGCCAATTCCGGTGTTGGAGTATCGTAGTGCTGAAATATCTCCTGAGTGGACTTCATGGATGAAGTGGAGACGTTCACCCGATATTCCATTCTCCCCAACTCCTTCTGCTTATGGGTTGCAGATGCGCTATCAAGTACTCTTTGAGATAGCTTGTGGCATGGTGGTCGGAGTTGATCCTGATGACATGGTCTTTACTCGAGAGGTCTGGAAGGTTATGATGGCAATCGATGACCGAGCAGAGGTGGATTGGGTGGCATTCGTCTTTCAGAGAGTGCGGCAGAGTGTTCAGCAGTTTCCAAGACACTACCTTCCCTATGGGATGTCGCTGAGTTGGTTGCTGGAACATAAATTCAGCGATCTTACATTAGGGCCCTCGAATCTTCGAGGGATAGATTTCTATCCCTTTGTACCGATAGCGCCCTTTGATTAAATCGTTTGCTGTAACCTTCCTTTGATGATGTATAGAAGATAGTACCGTTGTACTTTTGACATATTTATATAACTGCATTCAATATCGATCCTCTTCATGATAGTGTCCTTTTTGAATTATTCGTTTAATAACCCTCTCAAGATTATAGCAAAGTGATGGTTGGTAGCAGAGTGGCCTCCTTTTAGTAGGCATATGAACTCTATGTATTTCTGGCATAGACTTTAATGCAATAGCAGAGATGCTGTTTACTAGCAGAGGCCTTGTCTCTAGCAGAGACTTCAACTCTAGCATGTATCTCATTTGTTAGCAGATGATCTATGCCTAGCATAGTTTTCTTCTCTAGCAGGAATTTTATTCGCTAGCAGATATTACACTTGCTAGTAGCTGACTGTTCCTTTAGCAGAGATTGCACTTGCTAGCAGATGCCCGTATCTTTATTAGAGATTACATCTCTAGCAGATGCCTAAACTCTAGCAGAAATTGCATTTCTAGCAGCGATTGTATTTGCTAGCAGATGCCTTAACTTTAGCATAGCTTTCATCTCTAGCAGAAATTGTATTTGCTAGCAGCGATTGTATTTGCTAGCAGATGCCTTAACTCTAGCAGAGCTTTTATTGCTAGCAGATTAAGCGACGATGTCGATTGCGTATCCCAAGAATCAAGTTGACCTGTCCGTCGTGGCGTCTGTCTATTCGTAGGATGACAGATTGACAATAACTCTGGTAGGTTGAATCTGATCAATTCTGGCGAGATAAGTTAAGATCTTTCCTTTATAAATACCCTGTTGTAAGTATCCTTGTTGACACAACAGCCCTTTTCTTAAAAAAAAATTTCAAGAACCGAGATGGATTCACCAGGTCAATCTCTTGAATTGCGTCGAAATCAGATTCTTCACGAGGGTGGTTTGAACTCCTTATACGACAATACTCCGAGAGTGGTAGAGATGATCATGTCAAGGTTAAATCGTAGTGGATTAACCCAATTTGTTACTGCTACTCCAAGGCGGTTTCAAGGCGACACTCTTCGAGAATTCATAGAGAGTTGTTCTGTGGAGGAAGATGGCATTTATGGTTTCTTCCTCGGCAAACTCGTCTATTGGTCACCAGACGTCTTTTCTCGTCGATTCGGTCTTCTCAGAGGCCCTGGTTCCGTTTTCAGCCATCGTGTGACAGATATAGCCCCTGAGTGGTCGGCGTGGTATAAATGGAGACATCTTCCGTCGTCGGAATTTTCCTTGTCGGTCTCTGCATATGATCTGCGCACTCCTTATTGGGTGCTCTATCAAGTAGCCAACAATATGTTGATGGGAGAGTGTTGTGACGATACATTCTTCTCCAAGGAAACATGGCAGCTGATGATGGCAATTGACGATGGAGCCGATGTAGATTGGGCAAAGTACATCTACGACAGCGTTCGAGATTGCGTTGAATATTATCCTGCCGTGCCTCTACTCAACGGAATGCAACTTAGTTGGTTGTTGGAGCAGAGTTTCCCTCAATTAGCGGAAGGGCCTTCGAATCTTGTAAATGCGGACTTCTTTCCGTTTAGGCCTTCTTCCTTTTAGGATCTTGAATGTAATGTTGACTTCAAATCTCCCCTGTTCCTTGTAATAGCATCTTGTTGATAAATAAAAGGATGTATTGAATCTCTGCAACTTGTCGTCTCTGCTGTGCTAGCATACGTGTCTCAGCAGCTTGAGTTGTCTGATATGAATTACTATTTCCCACAAACGATCATCAAGTGTTATTATTTAAGGCGGTAGATGTCTGTCTGAATCAAAAGATTTGCGCTATCATTTGTTAACCTCTTTAAGCTTTCGTGGAATAGAGCGTCAGAAAATCCATGTAGAACGCTTTGCCGTAAGTAGCTTTATCATAACAGGTGGCGCTTCCCCCTTTGTCGAGATTCTTCGACTTCTGCTCTTCTGGATTTGAATTCATTTGAAAAGACATTTTGGAATAGTGTTCACTCTGTGAATAGAGCCATGATCTGGCTATAAATAACATCACACTTAGCTTCATAAACTTCATCTTTCACTCAGCCTTCTTGAGCTTCATCGTCTCCTCTTCTTTTAATATAACATTGCCTTCTCTATTTGCTCCAAAGATGCATAACATTACAAGAGCTCCCAGTGATCTGTCTATCACTCGCAACCAGATTCTTCATGAGTCAGGGTTGTACTTTGAATACGGTAGCAATTGTCGTGTTCCTAACTTTGTGATGGGGGCTCTTCATGAGAGTTCTTTGACCCAATTTTTGACAACTATGCCATCAAAATTTCAGAAACAAACTCTGCAGAAGTTTATTTTCAGGAGTAGGACTGATGATAAGGCCATCTGGAGTTGCTTTGATGATGAGGTGGTCTGCTGGACTCCGGCTCTATTTTCTCAGAAATTCGGCCTTCCTCGAGGTCCAGTTCGTGTTATGGACGTTTTCCACCATTTGACTGCTCCAGAGGTCCGCTACTGGAATGAGTGGAGACAATCTGCTGACTATGAATTTTCACCATCTCCTTCATGTTTGCATTTGAAGGAGGAATACAGGGTCATCTTTGACGTTGTGAGCAATGTCACCTTTGGCGTTCCTGCTGAGAATTACGTGATGAATCAAAGGATTTGGAGACCCATGATGGCTATTGATGCGGAGAGGAAGGATGTTGACTGGGCTGAATTCTTCTTCGACAGAGTGAGGAGATGCATCGATCTTTTCCCTCAGATTCCTCTACCAACTGGCATGCAACTTAGTTGGTTGCTTGAGCAGTCATTTCCTCATCTGGTCTCTGAAGGACTTCCTTTGATGGGTTATGACTTCTATCCTTTGAGAGCTCATTTCCCAAATTGTGGTTGAGAAATGTTCTAGATTCTCCTTCCGTGTAGCCATCATAAAACTCTTAGTTAGCTTTTCAGCAGAAATGTTGTGTTGATGATGTGGTAGCTCATTTCTTGTACTGTCAGCGTTTGTAATCAAAATATGATAATGAACGTCCGTCTTTCAGAAATATTCTTATAGATAGAATGATAGCTAGGACTCATTCATCCACTTCAGCATCAAACTCCATGAAACTCAAGCTCAAATATAATAATTTTTAAATCCGGTTTTCTGGAAGTGATAACAATTGAGTCTGAATACTGTAGACTCCTTATAATTGGTAAAATGAAATAATGTGAGTCCGATCGTAGTGAATCACTATCCCTGAAGGAATTATTGTGAGCCATGCACTCGATTAGACCTGTGACTGCCTATCGTTACAACGCTTTTCATTTCGAGGCAACGATTGAGTTTCCAATGTTGTGAATCATCGCATTGAATCATCACATTTCTGTTCTCAATTGATCAGTTCGTCATTAATACGGTGGTTGTCATTTGTCTATAAGTAGACGCTTCAGACTCTCTTTGCTTTATCTCAATCAGCCTTTCCCAAAAATCTTTTCAGAAAATGTCTTCTCCTTCTTCAAGTGTGTCACACCACGAATCCCCTGCTTCGTCTTGCTCTAATCCAAATATCCCAGATTCTCCCATGGACCATTTGATTATCAACCGAAATCAAATCTTCTGTGAGGCGAACCTTCGTCGGTGCTATGCGAGCGATCCTAGGGTTCCGGATGTGGTGACGCAGAAATTGGTATCGTCGGGGATTGACACATATGCTACTGTTACTCCTCAACATTTCCATGAAGAGGCGCTTCAGAAATTATTTAGCCAAGTGCAAGTTGAGGGTGACGCTATCTTCGGTTTTCTGAATAACCGTTTGGTGAAGTGGAATATTGATTCCTTCGCTCGAGACTTCAGCTTACCCCAAGGCAACAGTTCTATCTTCGACTATCGCTCTGGTGATGTGGCACCGGAGTACTCTAGTTGGAAGCGTTGGAAGAGGGGTTATTGGAGTGAGTTCTCCACCACGGTGTCTCCACTAGGCCTTCGTCCTGAGTACGGTATTCTGTACGACATCTGTAACGGGATGGTGAACGGAATGTATGCCGACGAGGAGCTATCTCTCACCAAAGGTGTCTGGCAGGCGATGATGGTGGTCGACGATGGATGGCTCCATGCCAATTGGGCGAAGCTTGTATTTGACCAGGTGAAGGATGTTGTCAACTGCTGGCCTAACACCGGGTTGCCAAATGGGATGCAGCTTAGCTGGCTGCTGGAGCAAACTGTTCCTGATCTTGCTGTTGGTCCATCAACCCTTCGTCCATCCGACTTCTTTCCAAGAGATCCCCGTACTTGTGATGTTTGATGTCGTTAAGTTGATGTAACTCTATTTTTTTTTTATGTACGCACTCCTCTCTTCTCTGTTTGCATCCACTCTTTCTCTCCCCCTTTAATCTTGAAGGGTGTAAGTTGATCGTTCTTCCACCATTCTACTATATATGAAGAGTTATCTTTCCATTATCTGCATCTTCTGTTCAAGGACTTGAGTCTGTATTGCATAGATCACAGAAATCCGTAATAATGACCAAGATAGTTAGCATCTTCTGCAAAATAACCATAAGTGCTCTGCTGAATAATGAGCATCTTTATACTTCGAATATTAAATCTTCATAAAATCCAGAAAGAATGAAAACCAGATTTCATTCATCCAAGGTCTCGTCTAATTCCATAAGCCCCAATTTAATGCATAACTCCTTAAATCTTGACTCTGGAAGCGGTTTTGTAAAGATATCCGCAATTTGATCTTCAGTGCATATATACTTGACGTCAATGTCCTTCTTCTCCTGATGATCTCTGATGAAATGGTGACGAATATCAATGTGTTTTGTTCTGGAGTGGTGAACGGGATTCTTTTTAATACACATGGCACTGTTGTTATCACAATATATTGGTACACATTCAGGAGTAATTCCATAGTCCTGCAACTGTTGTTTTATCCAGATAATCTGTGAACAACAACTAGCAGCCGCCACATATTCTGCTTCTGTGGTCGATGTAGCAACAGAGTGCTGCTTCTTGCTAAACCAGCTTATGAGCTTGTGTCCCAGAAATTGACACGTGCCACTTGTGCTCTTCCGATCAATCTTGCATCCTCCGAAATCTGAATCCGAGTATCCACTGAGAGAAAGGCTATCGGCTCTAGGATACCAGATTCCTAGTCCTTCGGTGCACTTCAGATAGCGGACAATCCTCTTAGCAGTATCAAGGTGTGTCTTCTTAGGATTGGCTTGATATCTTGCGCATAATCCAATAGCATAGGAAATATCAGGTCTGCTAGCAGTGAGGTATAGCAATGACCCTATGATTCCTCGATACAGAGTAGGATTTATATCTTCTCCTTCCTTTTCAAGAGCAGCAATGCAGGTTGTGCTTATAGGAATTCGTAGACTCTTAGTTTTCTCTGGACAATACTTTGCAACAAGATCACGAGTATACTTCTTCTGGTGGATGAAGATTCCCTCTCTGGACTGTTGAACTTGTAATCCAAGGAAATAAGACATTTTTCCCATCATGCTCATTTGAAAGTTGCTGGTCATGAGATCGGAGAATTTATCGCATAGATCTTGGTTCTTCGACCCAAAGATTATATCGTCAACATATATTTGAACTAGCAGGATGCTATCTCCATCTTTGATGCGAAAGAGAGTTTGATCTATCCTCCCTTTCTGAAATCCATTGGATAGCAAGAACTTAGATAAGGTTCCATACCAGGCTCTTGGTGCTTGCTTCAGACCATATAGTGCCTTCTTGAGTCTGTAAACTTGATTTCCATGTTCAAATCCTGGAGGTTGTTCGACGTAGACTTCCTCCTTGAGTTCGCCATTCAGAAAAGCACTCTTCACATCCATTTGCATTACATCAAACTCATGATATGCAGCATATGCTAAGAATAGACGGATTGCTTCCAGTCTTGCCACTGGAGCAAATGTCTCATCATAGTCAATGCCCTCGCATTGTCTATATCCTTTGGCTACGAGTCTTGCTTTATTTCTTACAACTGTACCAGACTCATCCTTCTTGTTTTTGAATACCCACTTATTGCCTATCACACTTTGATGCTCTGGCCTGTCTACTAGCTCCCACACATTGTTTCGTGTGAATTCTGCAAGCTCCTCTTGCATAGCATTCACCCAATCGGAATCTAGCAGAGCTTCTTCGACTTTCTTGGGTTCTTCACTGGAAATGTAGCACGCTAACATTGCATTGGCATTTCCTCGCCTTGTTAATAATGGATCATTAACATTTCCGAGGATTCCTTCTGGAGGATGAGCACGTAACCAAGTAGGTCTAATTTGTGTTAAATTCTCAACATCTGGTGCTCCTTCTTGATCGTCATCTGCAGTAATATTCCTTTCGTCATCTGTCTGATGCTCAGCATTTCCTTCGCTATTGTTTGAAACTTCTGCGATAGGCTCTTTGTGATTAAGAACATCTTCGGTAGATATTTCAGCACCAGACATCTCAGGAATAGGAGACTCCGCGGCTGGTATCTCAGCAGTGGATACTTCAACATCCAAATGTTCTGCTCCAGTTTGATCTGCTACGACCTCCATCGGTGTAGCATTGGTTGTAATTGAATCAGCATCATCTTTAGCATCTCTTGCGGGATCTGGGATCTCCTCGTCGTCTTCATCATTAATCACTTCTATGATAGTTGATTTGGTAATGATGTGAGTGGGTTTGGCCTCAGCATGATCGTTAGCATCACTGGCCTGGTCAGCAGTTTGATCCCCTGCTGCGTGCATCTCGTTTGGATTGCAGTCATTCATAGACTTAGTCGTATCAATACTCATATTCTCGAAAGAATTTAAAAATGTTTGATCATTGACATCATTAGTCTCATGATTGCTAATCTTTTCTCCTTTATTTTCACTGCGCACTAAAGTAGACTCATCAAAAATAACATTGCATGTTATTTCCACAATGCCAGTAGTCTTATTTAATACCCTATAACCTTTATGAGTGGGATGTCCATAACCAAGAAGTACACCCTCGTCAGATTTAGGTGAAAAGGTATTAAGTTTAGATTTACCGTTATTGTGAATATAACATGTAGAACCGAATGCACGTAGATGAGCTATAGAGGGCTTACGACCATGATATACTTCATAGGGAGTCTTGTTGAATCTGCTCGTGACAGCACTCCTATTCTGTGTGTAGCAGGCCGTCATGACTGCTTCACCTTAGTATTTAGCAGGAAGTTTGGAGTCTGCTAACATTGATCGAACAGCTTCCTTCAACGTCCGATTCCTCCTTTCTGCTAAACCATTCTGTTGAGGAGTCCTTGCTGTAGATTTTTCATGTGATATCCCAGCTTCAGCACAGAAATCCATTAGCACTCCATTACAGAATTCAGTTCCATTGTCAGATCGAATACGCTTTACAGTAACTTCTTTACTGTTCTGCTCCTTGAGAATCAATTCGGGCAGAATAAGCTTCACTTCATCCTTTGTCTTCAATAGGCGTACCCATGTGTACCTGGAGAAGTCATCAACCACCACTAGTGTATATAGACGTTTACTTACAGTGGGTGGCGTGACTGGACCAAATAGATCCATATGAAGCAATTCCAGAATCCTTTGAGATGTCTCCTTTTCAGGATTTGTTTTGAAGGATGATTTGGGCTGCTTTCCTTGTTGGCATGATTTGCATATTCCTTCTTTGCGGAAGGTGTTATTTGGTAGACCTATAACAAGCTTATGTTTGGCAAGATAGTTAATGGTCTTGAAATTTAAGTGATTGAATCTTTTATGCCATAGCCATGTTGTTTCCTCCTTATTGAGAGCTAGAAAACAGGAATGTTGTAGGCCGCTTCGTCAATCGACAATATATAATCCACCCTTGCGGATCCCTCGTAATTTTACTTCTCCTGAAATAGCATCAGCAATAGTACAACCAGTATTTTTAAAAGATACGATATACCCATTTTCACATAGTTGACTTATGCTGAGTAAATTGTGCTTCAGGTTGGAAACGAGCGCTACGTTGACGATTCTCAAGCCATTCCTTTCAATGCAACCTCGTCCAACGACTTCTCCTTCACTGTTGTCTCCGAACTTGACTCTTGGACCGTTGAATAATCTTCTTATGTCTGAGAATAATTCTTCATTCCCGGTCATATGAGCAGAGCAACCGCTGTCCAGGACCCATTCATTGGATATGCATGTTTCAGTAGCTATGGTGTCCTGTTCCTGCAAGCAAATCAAGCAAATTTAGGTACCCGTTTAGTGTCGGGTCCTGCAGGATTAGCATGAAGCATAGTTCCTTTCGGAACCCACATCCTAGTGATTTTCAAGACTTTTGTCTTGGTTTCACTATTCACCACTTTCTTGACTTTTGGCATAAAATTTCTATTTCTAGATGAATGAGTGAATTTAGCCGTCCTTGCCCTTGAAAAATAATGTGGAATGGGTTCAGGCTTTGCATAGACATTCCTTCTATGCAGTGTATTCTGCGGGTAGCTAGGTCTCACAGCATTGTACTGTGCAGGCCTTCTCTGATGAAGATTAGGATGTACTATCCTTGCATTAGTGTTAGAATGCTCAGTACTCCTAGGATTGGTTGAGTATTGTTTAGTGTATACTCTAGAATTTCTCTGCAGAGGTTTATCAACTACTTGCCTATTATTCATCACTTGATTCTTCTGCTGAGGTTTAGAGTTGCGTCCATTATTTGTCCTTGGGATCCTCTGCTGAGGTCCATTGGATAAAGACTTAGCAAACTCTGTCCTCTGCTGAGATCTAGCAGATGAACCATTGGCCCTTTTTGATACAGACCTCTGCTGAGCTTTACTGGACACACTCTGCTGAGGTTTATTCTTTGTTTTAGCTATTGATTTAACAGACAAAGTTTCAGCAGACACTACTCCTTTACCTTTTTCATTAGAGCTATACCCAGCAGTTACAAACAAAATTGGATTCTGCATAAAGGAATTATCACTGGATTTTGACATTCTTTTTGATGATTCGCATCCAAGTCCAGACCTATCCGAGTGATGTCTTTGACTGTTTACAAGGGCATTGAGAGCAGCCTTGCTGGATGCGTACATGCATATACAATCCTCTTTTGGTTTGTTTTTTAATGCTTGATTTTCTTTTTCTAACGTTTGAAATCTTCCTGACAACTGTGAGAAATCTTCTTTTAATTTGAGGAGTTCTTCACTTTCTAACCTTAGTCTTTCGACTTCCTCGGTTAAGCTTGTAATGTGAAGTTTTAATGAAGCATTTTCTCCCACAATCTCATTTTTGATTTCATACATTTTTGCAAATTCTAATGATAGCTGCACTAGATAATCTTGTTCGGAATCGAAATGTGATTCCTCCAATTTGTCTATAATTTGATTGCTAGATGAGTTAGTGGACAATACCTCTGCTTCCTCAGCAGCTAGAGCTGATTCATTGGTTTCCTCAGCATCGTAGTCCGCATCAGCAAATTGATCTTCAGTGATATTTGCCATTAGTACAAACAAAGCTTCTTCGCTATCTTCTTCTTCTGACGAGCAATAGAACTCTTCTTCATCAGCAATCTCTGTCCTGGTTAGCAGTGCCTTGGTTACGGCTTTAGCAGCGCGTCTTTCAAATCGTTGCTTCAGGCGATCTCGTTCTTCTTTGCTGACCTTCGGACAATCATGCTTCAAGTGATCTGGAGAACCACACTCAAAGCAAGTTCTAATTTTTCGCTCTATAGAGCGGTTAGATGTTGATGATGTAATTTCTTTTACTTCCTTTTCGGCCTTTGCTTCATTCAGCATCCGTTGCATTTTCTTCATTTGTTCTTCCAGTTCATTGATCTTTAGATCAACTGCTTGTGTACCTGCACTGGAAGTTCCTTCTTTCGAGGGAATTGCTGAAGTAGGTCTTTCTGGTTTATAGAAAGGTCTCTTTGTTTTGAATTTGTTGTAGTCCTTCTTAGCAAAGTATGCTAAATCCTCAGCGTTCCCAGCATAGTTTGACCCAGCTTGTGCTACAGCTGTTTCATTCTTCTTCGACTGATGTATAATAAATTCATGAGCTTTAAGTTGAGCAAATACCTCAGATGTAGTCATTTTGTTGAGGTCTTTCTCACTCAAGCTTGTTACTTTTGCGAACCAGTCATCTCTTGGATAGAGTTTGGAAATGATTTTATTGTTCATTTCCCCATTGTCATACTTATTTTCAAGATTCCTTAGCTCTCCAATTATTGTATTGAACCGTTCCTCCATGATTTGAATAGTTTCTCCTGCACGCATAGAAAAAGATTCATATTTATCTACAGCTACCTGTAGTTTGTTGCGTCTCATTTGTTCCGTTTCCTGAGAAGACTCGCACACGTAGTCCCACATTTCTTTAGCAGTTTCCATGTCAAGTGCCTTGTCTTTCATCAATTTTGGAAGAGAGTCAAGAATGAGTTTCTTTGCCACATGCTCTAGTTGAGCTCTCTTCTTGTCTTCACTGGTGTATTCGTCAAATGGTTTAGGAACCATTTCAGGTCTTGGGGGTCTTGGTTCTCCTCCAGCAGCATCTTCAGCACGTCCTTGTCCTATAAAAGTGTTAACTTTCATAATCTGGATAGGACCTCTTAACAGTATGTCAGCCATCTCAGGGTGTATGCTCTGAAGTTGGATGAGAGCCATCTTCTTCCAGGATGAGAAGTTCTCTCTGTCATACTCTCCAAGGGAGTGGTTCATCATTTTGTATGCTCTTTGGGTGATTTCCTGAGCTGAATATAAAAAACAGGTATAAAAGTGCAAGGAAAGCGATAGATCTGGTCTTAAAGCGACTCAGAAGCAGTCGGTTTTTCAACCTGGCTCTGATACCACTTGTTGGTCCCGAAATATCAGAGTCGTCGTGTTTGAAAACTTAACACGAAATGCAGCGGAATAGATTAAAGTCACTTGCACTTAATATCGTTATCAACAAAATGTTTTCTTAGCTCAAGTTGTTGTTTATATTAGTTTGCAGACATACACTAGCAACTCTGTTGCTAGGTTTTAAATCAATCTTCGAACAGTGAACTAATAAAACAGTAAGTAAAGCAGTAAATGAACACAAGATTTATAGTGGTTCGATTAAATAGATCTACGTCCACTCCTTAGCCGAAGCGCTAAGAATTTCACTAGAAAAGTATACAGAGTACAAGGAATCGCCTTTCCAGTTAAGTAGGCAGTGAACTTTCGGCCTGGCTACTTGACAGCTATCCTTGTGAATCTGAACTTCTCCGAACACAGCTCCGGGCAAGTCAAGGGCGCACCTTCGTAAAACTTGTCCTTTGCTAATGAGGCGTTTATAGTTTGCCTCTGAACTTAATAAATCTGCGGCTAACGCCCGTGTGAGTCACAATCTTTCAAGAGTGACTGTTGGATTCTTTTCTGAAAGAAATGAATCCCAATGATTGAGATATCCTTGAATGCAATCAGGAATATCTTCAATGGAGTGTCAGTACTTCAATGAACGACACCACAGGTTGTTGAGAGTCTTCAGATAGACTTTAAGATGGCTCTCAACTGACTACTTTTAAGGATCACTTTGTCAAGGGAATCTTTTGCTTGAGCGTTCGTGAGTAAAGTGATAAGAGCACTTGTAGATTTGTAAAAGCAGTAGTTTATCCAGTTCTTGAATCTGCCTTTTATAGTTGGAGATTCAAAACTTTGAATCTCCATACCCGTTAGACACAACGGCTTCTTCCTCCAAGAATGGATTAAACTGATAGAACGCCTTTCTGAGTAGAGATGTACTTCCCAGACTACTTAGGGAAAGTCTCGTCCCTTGTGCGTCCCTTTTTTTTGTTAGAGTCGCAGTCCGGCTTCAACGTTGCTAAAGGCATATTCCTTGAGATCCTTTAACTTGTGTTATATGTGATTCTTCATTGATTGCTAAAACGTCCGAATGCTAATTCCTTAGCATTCTAGTAACCTTTTCAGCCAAATGCTAGCGCTCTTGTTCGCCAGCTTCTCTAGCAGTCTGTGAATTTGACGCTGAAGTCATCTTATCTTTTCTGCTAGGGATTCTTCATAGCACACTAGTCTATTACAACTCGATGTTCAACTTATACAGGACTTTTACAAGTTGTGTTAGACTCTCTAGATTTCAGCAAATGATCGACCATCTAGATAAGGTTTGATCCAACAAAACCTTTTACAAATAAGTCCTAAGGGAGATTTTAGGGATAATTCCCAACAATTTCCCCCTTTTTGGTGCGATCAAAGCTTACTATCATTTGCTGACCCGAGTGGAAGAATGTCTGTGTTTTACAATTCTATGCTATTCTATCACAGAGTTTTTCCAACTAGGTTCAAGCAATAGGAATGATTGAAATCAAATTCCCCCTCAAAAGTTGCTGGGGAATATTTCTCGATTAATATGAATACTGTTTGCTACGGAGCAATATGCTAGAAATTCTAGCATTCATTTAAATCAGTAAGCATTCACATTCATCAATCAATCATATAATCGTCATATCCACATGCAAATTCGTTGAGTACACTAGAAGTGTAGATCAACTAGAGCACACCAGTAAAATTCAGAAGTGGACAATGAGATTTTGTCAAAATCTGATCCAATTTTATATATGATATAGCATGTTTCAGTACAAATTGGATACAGAGAAATTAACTTAAAAGAAATTGACCTTGTCGTTCATGAGTCGGGCGCTGGCTTCTCCTTTTCATTGTCTGCTGATTTAATCTTCTGAATGTCCGCGAACTTCTCCATAGTGAACTTCATGAAGTTTTCAACAAGAGTTGCTCCTGCTTCTCTTTCAGCAGCCTCACGCTCCAGTTCTTTGGCCAGTTTCTCTTGTTCCATTGCCATCTTTTGCAATTTAGATTCATGTTCAATTTTCTGTAGCTCTAGCTTGGCTTCATGTTCCTTTCTTTGTAGCTCAAGTCTAGCTTCTAGTTCCTTTTGTTTCAACTCTTGTTTTGCTGCTTCTTCTTTCCTCTTCATTTCTTGTTCCCTTATT